>RJWT010054587.1:0-10395 GCA_004365215.1 Cuniculus paca
ACTCCATTAATATTTGTTTTGCATAGTTGGTGCATCAGCATTTGGTGCATATATAGTTGTGATTGTTATCTCTTCTTCTTGGAGTTTTTCCATAACTAGTATGTAGTGAACTTCTGCATTTCTTTTGATCAGTTTTTGTTGAAGTTCACATGGTCTGCAATTAGAATAGCTACCCCTGCTTTTTTCTGGGTTCCTGTAGGATGAAGTGTTGTTTTCCATCCTTTGATTTTTGGTTTATGAATTTCTTTCTTAGTTAAATGTGTTTCTTTTGTGGAGCTTAGTGTCAGACTCATTCATTTCTGTAATGTGTACAGTTGTCTTCTGGCTTCAGCCATCAGGATTGAGTAGTTTCAGCAGAAAGCCACATGGGCCACAAGCTGAAAATATTTGCACAATAGACTTTTATAGGGAAAGTTGGTGAATGCCTTCCCTGGACTTTATTTAATTTTCCTGTTCTAAAACCACACCTGGCTCAAGTTCACACAGATAGGCATTGTGCTTCATGAGAAAATATTTGCCTAGAGTCCTCAAATAGCTCTACATTTTGTCTGGAAGGTTTTCTAAATTGATACCTTCTTGTTTGTGGGAGGAGGTATTAAAATGATCTCCCTCCATAAAATGTCAGAAGCACAAAAACTTAGTAAGGAATAATAAAGTAATTCCTCCATAATAAGTACTCACTGTAGAAAGTGTAAAATCACCCCCAAAATACAGAGAATATACAGCTCACTCATAACTCTTGTTCAGCTATAATCTTCATTTTTTTCCTACCTGACATCTGGAAATAGATACCTAATTTTTATACTTAATATGTTAATGTAAGTTTTCTGATGAGTTATAACATATCTTTGTAAGCATCATTTGAAATTTCAGTTGCTGCATCATGTTAACATTATAAATGTTCTTTAGAAGACTCATACTGGTGGACATTTAGTTCATTTTCTTTTTTATTCTATTTTATGATTTCCAACAACATTACCCTGCATAGCTTGTACAATAGGGTAATAAGAATGGTTTTAACTATTGCTATCAGCACCATTAAAATGTTTCTGTTCTCTTCCTTTTAGTCATTTTTTTTCTTTTCATTTGTTTGCTTGTTTTCTAATTTTAGAAATTTGTATTTTGTTTACATTTATTTTGTTTACATTTATTCATATTTTGTTTACATTTATTTTGTATACATGCCCATTAATGAGGGTAGACAATTTTCCTAATATTTAAAGGCATCCATATATGTTGACCATTTACTTCTTTAACAAAAATGTAAAACAAAATATTTATAAAGGAAACAATGCAAATTTTAAATGGATACAGATAAAAACAACTAAATACTGGTTTCTCTCTCACTCATGTTCCCTTCTCTGGAGGTAATGACGACTGATCTAGGTTGCTTGTAGAACCCCTCAAAGATGCGACATGCAAAAAAAAAACACACGTAATGAAGTGGAGACACATACATGAATGTAGACATATATGCAAAGGCAAGCACATTTATAAAGATGATATGCATACGTGTAAGACATGGAATATGCAAAGCTAAATGTCCTTGCAAAGATATGACATGTGAATGCAAGCACACACATAGACATGAAGCAAAATACAATGTGCTTATAAATATTATTATGAACGCTCATGCCTACATGTAGATGTGCTGTGCAAACACAGCAACATGTAAATATAATATGCAAACCGAAGTAAGCGCCTATGCAGGTGTAAGTGTGAATGCAAAATGCAGTACATAAACTGCATGTAACAGTGATATGCAAACACAAGAATGTAGTAAGGACACCCTATTCAAACAAACATGGAGGGTATACAGCTTGTGAGCACGACCATGCATGTGGACACATGATGTGCAAACAGAAGCATACATGTAAAGGCCAATGTCTTTCTAAGGAACACCTTGCACACCACAAACCTTTCTATGCTTACCCTCTCTCTGTACAACTTTAAACACCTGTTCATTAGATAGGGCTTGGTAAGACTATTCTACCAAGCTGGTGATTTCACAAAGGACCACATCAAAGGACCTGCCAATGACAGAGTAGTCAAAAAAGAACCCCTTAAAACACAGTCACACACACACACACACACACAAATAAATACACACACTTCCAAAAACAGTCACAAAAGCATGCACACACATGAATACATATACATACATCCTCATTTTTTATTAACTGGAACGTGGTTGGCCAACAAATGAGACAAATCACATTGCAATTGCAATTCATAACTTCCTATGATTTTATTCTCCATCATAATGTAAAGATAACCTTGCAAATGTCCTCAGACAAAACACTCCTTCACTTCCTGGAAGTTTATTGAATATAATTAATAACTTACCAACTGGAATAATGAAACGAATGCTCACATTGCTCTTCCCTTCAAAATGTTTTCCATTTCTTTGATGGATTGGGCAATATAAAAACAGCTATCGGAATTTGTCCATGAGCACACATTTACCTGTTTAGTTGGAAATCTTATTCTCTGGACAAGCTGTACAATCAAAACCTCAGGCTGGTTTTCCTTCCTAAGGGATTGTCTTGAAGCCAGGATTTCAAATCTCACTGCATACAGAATGAGAAATCTGAGGAAAGTGAGGCACAAGTCATTAACTTGTATTTTTCATGATCTTTATATTATAAAATGAGTGAAAACTTTCATTTGTATACATGCCCAAACCCAAGATGCCATGTGAAATATTTAAACTTTTGGAAAATATGTTTTCATTTTATTTTTATGGAAAAATAAAACAAAGTTTCAAAACAAAACAGAATCACAAGAGTTAATACATGGCATATTGTTATCTTCAAAGTAGTTACTCAGAGTACAAGATACGAGCATAAATATTCTCCAAAGAGCAATGTATTGCTTGTACTTTAGGTCACTTTCAGGGCATCCCGGCACTCACATGGTGATTCTCAGACATCACAGAGTTTCCCCCAGACAGGTTGCTCGGACTCCATAGCAAGACTCAGGACTCACAGTACCACCCACATCTCTGGGAACCTCGTCACGTGTATTACTGCCAGAAGCTGTCAGATGTTCCTCGGAGTATTGAGCACTTTTGAAGTGTCTGTGCACTCTCTTGTTGGACTACAGTTTAACCAGGCATCTCACCCAATATCATATAAAAGTGGGCTACCCCAGGATTTTCCCTTGAGATGTTCCACTAGGAATCATTTTTAGGTCTCTTTCATCCCTACTCAGGCACCAAGTGTTCCTAGAATTTCTGGAGGTGATGTAAAGGAAATTGTCTCTGAATTGGGATGACACTGACAGTTCAAAGAATGACTTTGACAAGCAACTTTGATGAGTAATTTTATTATAAGTGGCATGCAGCATGGGTATAACTTATACAAAGCTGCACTATGAAATTTGTCACATTCTGCTTACCATGGTACAGTTTACCTATGAACCGATATTAAATACCAAAATTCAGCATCGAAGAAGTGTCTTGGGAAATTTATGTGTAATATATTGTTATCTTATTCTTTTTCTTTTTGTTTCAGGGATCAAACTCAGGACCTCGCACTTGACAGATGGGCTCTGTGCCGCTGTGCTATGTCCCCACCCTGTTATCTTACTCTCATCAGAAACCCTGTGAGTCTTTCCCAGTATTTTCAGGCCACAGGGTTGGATGACTTGTGCCAAAGTCTCAGTACCCAGTGAGGACACAGCAGACAGGTAAACAGTGGCCCACTACAAAATGATGTCACCTTGGCTAGGGTTTGGTGGGCTATTCATTCTTTAAATACTCTCAAAACTCCAAACTAGTATCCAAGGAGAACTACAGCAGGAAAATTGTTTTGTATATATCATACATATATTATATGTATTTATAATGAGTACAAAATAAGACATACAGAATCATGTCTTATATTAATAAAGTAGATTAAATCAGAGTTGTGCATGAAAAAAATCACTTTTCCACAGCTCCTAGTTCTCCCCAAAATTGGCATATAAATTACATGCTTGGCCATGTTACACTGAGAAGTATTTGTTATTGCATATGACCAACCAGTTCTATAAATTTAAAGGTCACATGAGAGAGAAATTCTGAAACACACTCAGGAATATCACAAAAGGTAAATGTGAGACCCACTACCCAATTATACTAATATTACCATATTAAAGGCATGTATGTTATGGGAAGAGAAAAGCAATGTGATGTATCAGGGGATTCAGGAATATTGAGCTATATATAAAAGTTAGTGTATTAAAAACAGTAAAAAAGATTCTAGCCAAGAAGGCAAAGTAAACTGAATAACATAACAAAATTAAAGATAACAAGTAAGATTTATAGTAGAAGTAAAGGAAAAAAAATACAGAATAAAATTCAAATTGAAAAGGAAATTACTACAAGTGGTAGAAACTGTAATGCTCTTATGCCAAGAAGAAACCATTCTTCGATTATTCAAGTAAATTCAGTAATCTAATCCAGAGTCTGACAGGGAATGTCATGGAGTGTTGTTTCAGAAAATATATACATTTATGAAAAATATTATTAATTTAAGATGGCTTTTTTCTACAAGAATGTGCTTTATCTCTAAATCCATGCAAATAATGTCCTTCCGGCCTTAAAAAAATAATGTAGCACTTAGGGACAAAGATACAGCCCAGCAGCCCTGCACTGGAGGCCAAGATGGAGAAGACCTCCATGGCCACCATCACCTTCCCCTTGCTGCTGTGGTACACAGGGAGGAAGGTGACCCACACACTGCAGAACACCAGCATGCTGAATGTCAGGAACTTGGCTTCATTGAAGGTGTCAGGCAGGTTCCTGGCCAGGAAAGCCACAGTGAAGCTGACCAGGACAAGGGAGCCCAGGTATCCCAGGACACAGTAGAAGGCAGTGAGGGAGCCCTTGTTGCACACGATGATGATGTGGCCATGTTCAGAGTGTGCATCTGTGTCAATGTAGGGTGGATTTGTCCCCATCCAGAGTGCACAGAGAATGAGTTGGATCAGGGAACAGATGGGGATGATGTAGTTTGCTGCCTCTGACACCAGCATCTGTCTCATCCTTCTTCCTGGAGCAGTGAGCTTAAAGGCCAGCACCACAGTAATGGTTTTGGCTAAGACAGTGGAAACAGCCACAGTGAAGGCAACTGCAAATGCGGTCTGCTGGAGGATGCAGGTGGCTGTGTTGGGACGGCCAACGAAGAGTAAGGAGCAGAGGAAACAGAAGGAGAAGGAGATGAGCAGGGTGTAGCTGAGAGCCCGGTTGTTGGCCTTGACAATGGGAGTGTCTCGGTGCTTCACAAAGAGCCTGAGAACAGCAGCTGTGAGGACAGTGAGACTCAAGGTGGTGACTGCCAGTGTCTTCCCCATGGGTTCTTCATAAGCCAGGAAAGTCACAGCCTTTTTGCAGCAGTGGTTTCTCTGACTGTTGGCATATTGATCATCTGGACACGGCATGCACTGTTCCATGTCTAGTGAGAAATTAAAATTATCATCACTGTTATTTCAGTTTTTCCTTCCTATTCACACCCCTTACCTCAAAATGCTTATGGTTAGTTGAGGCAAATCTCCCTCTATTCTTCTAGATACATATAAATGTTGTATAAGAATCAGTTGCTCTTTGATACTGGCTATCTTATTTACAGTGTCACAGATGACACTTTATTGTCTTTATTAGTCTAACCTATTCATAAACGCAGCTGTCCTTGATGGCAAAGTGGAACGCCTTCCATAACGTGAACCTCTGTAAGCATTGTTCTGTTTTCTCATTCAACCAACAAGCGATTATTGACGAAACATCATAATCTGATGAGTTCAGTGACTCAGATAATACCAGCAGTACTTGTCAGGAAGTGTATGAACCATCACCCTATACACAGCTATCATTTTCACCAAAAGTCTAATTGAATTTTAACTGAAATTGCCTAGAATCCGTATATCAATCTGGTAAATACCGATTCTTCTTCATTGAATCTTCCATGAACACACTTTATCCAACTAGGTATTTCAGGTTTAGTTTTGTTAACTCTTTCCTTTAATTTATCACTAGTATATTCCCAAACGTCAAGAATTTACAAGTATTTCACACTGTAAAATGTAATAAATATTATCTTATAACTTTCATCTTTGAATATTACTTGAGTGAATTCTAAGAGTATTTTAACATAAATCTTTTATTTAGTTACAACTTTATAAATTCATTAATTCATTGGAATTTTATCTGTACACACAACTAACACTAGAAAATAGTACTATTTGTACTAAATACTTTCTGAGAATTTTTTTCTGTTATTTCTTTGCTTCAAAATATTCAATTAGCTAACTCTTCCAGCATATTGTTTGCAGAAGTAGTGATATGGAGAAATTTTTACGTACTCTTGTTTTCCATGTTGAATCACAAAATATGATGCCTCTGGAACTAAGACAGTTTTTCTAACTTTTAATTTTGTAAGACTTACTGTCACTATTTATTTCTAACTTATCAAAAGGTGTTCAATATAGTACATTCTTAGTTATTCATTTTATTTCAATTTTCCAAGGAAAATAGTGGACTCAATTATGTTCAGCATACCAAATCTGTTTATGATGTAGTTCCCCATCACAATTCTGAGTATCCTTCAAAAGCGAAAGTACAGTGTAGAATTCATACTTCTATTACCACTTTGTGACAAGGGGTGCCAGAGTTTAGCTTTTCGCATAAAATAACACTCTCCACATTTCCACTTTTGTAAAGATGTTTAAGTAATCAGTGTTAGTATGGCCTTAAATGCTTATGTTTCTCTAGTGAGGCACTAAATACTATTAAAATTTTGGGAAAGTATTAAATTATGATCTTATATGTTAGTACATGTGATACTGTTGAATTTTTCCTATTTTCTTTTGGCTGGTTTGCTCTTTTCTTTTGAATTTCTCAATTCTAAGTAAACATTAGTAGATCGATGTCCAACTATTCATACCATTTTTATATGAATGGTTGTCTACTTCTCTGTACAAAGGACCAATTTCTCAGTAATTATGTTTTGTACTTTGCAGATTTTTCTCTTTATTCCTGATCAAATTTATCAAAAGTTATCAGTTTTTTAAATGGAATTGACTTTAGTTTTATTATTTGTTTTCTCTATATATCCATTTTCATAAGATTTCTTTTTAAATTGTTTCTTTTCAAAAATTTTTTATTGAATTTGCTCATTTTTCCTAGTTTCTGATAAAATCTTCAAATGTAGAACTCAGCCTTTCTTTAAATATATACGTGAAGTCCATATATGGTTATAAAATTAGTTTCACTTTCAACCCAAAGGGTCATAAGTAATATTCTCAATACACACTAAAAAATTTATTTTCTAATTAAACCCATTTCATTGAAGAATGTATTTCTTAAACCAGAAGCACCTGATTTGGGATGCATTTTTTTCTATAAATAATATGGAACACATATGTCAAATTGCCACACATTCAATCTGATTGCACACACCCAAAATAACTCTCCTATACACAATATCATCAAGCTTATTGTATTTTAAAACTAATTCAGAATAATGCCAAACACATTAGAAAACTCAAAGGTACAAGTCAGAAAAGTAATGTACAACAGAGAGGTAATTTTACCATATCAACATTTTTTATCATAAATTCAGTTATTTCCAAAGTGATACTTATGGTATTCAAAAATCTTGAATATTATTTTTCTGTGCAATTTCTGCACCATGCACAAAATGCTTTCCTGTATTCTTTGTTCTTCAATAATATTGATCCTCACTATATGTACTTCACCTACTATGCAAATTGTGACTATTCCATGCTCTGTACTTCTGTTAATCAGATGAAGAAATTGTCACACCCCTTGCCCATTTGATATAATACAGATGCTATAGGGTCTGTGAGAACTTTTATTAAACATTGATCAAAAACATGGGTATGATCATTTATTACATCCTATATTCTATGTAAATCTAACTCTTATAACTCAGTGGCACTAATTATTATTCATGTCACTGCAATGAGTGACCGAAAGGTATGGCTTATGTTGAAATTTTAAAAATCTTGATACAGGAAAAAAACACATGGCCACTAATTTCTCTCGAAATACTTCCTCTTGGTTCAAAGGCCCTTAGCTTGCCATGCTTTCCACTTTCTGAATCAGTACTGAAAGTCTTTCTGAATTATGGACTAATACTCAGTGAATCATGCTCCCAAGAACTTTCCAATGGAGAAGCAGGCTTCCTAAACACTATGATGTGTCCTCATCCAGCTATTCACTGAATCTGCTACAGTGCTACCTCAGACTCTGCCTCAATGTGATTGTGCTTTGTTTAGCCTACCAGGTACTGGGGGTACTGGGGTACTAGGATAGTAGGCATGCATCACCATAAATGGCTGGGAACATTATGCTCATTGTGGATCTAGAAAAATAAATGAAAGGAGCCAAGTGTGGAGTCACATGCCTATGTTCCCATCTATACTGGAAGCAGTGGTAAGAGGACCACAAGTTTTAGGCCAACCTGTGCAACTTATGGAGAACGTTTCTTAAAATAACAAAATACAAATGGCTGAAAATACAGCCCAGTGATACGTCATGTCTGTATCTCATCCCAACAAAGCAAAAGGAAAGGAAAAAATGTACTTAAATATAATTCAAGGAAAGGTGAGTATGGATTATTTAAGAAGTATGGTTACAGAGGTAAATTACTAAGAAAAGGGAGAAAGAATTTGCCTTTATTTTTCTGTTCAAGATTTTACTCTTTTTTTGGATCGATGAGAGACAAAAGAGAGGTGATGCAGAAGTTTCACTCTTACCTGTATCATTAGCAATCTCATTCTTTGAGCAAGGGGTGCAATCAAAACAGCAGGCAGCCTTTCCCTCCTGAGAGGCTTTCCTAAATCCAGGATTGCAGCTCTCACTGCACACAGAGCAGGGAGTCTAAGGACAGTCAGAGTTGTGTTGGTAGCTTACTTATCTTTTACTCTTTCACAAGCAAACTGACAATTTGAGTTAATGCCTACATTCACATATTGCTTGAATGCCATACATTTTTTGATTAAAAATATAAATATTGACAAAATGTGGTTGTGTAAATATGATTTATTCTAATTCATCAGAAAAAAGACAAGTAGGAAATTATTTACATTCAAAAAGCGAATTGTTAAATTTCCCTGTGTCCATTCAATATCAAGGTTGCAGCAGAAGACACAACATGATTTTGTTTACTTATGTTACTGAAACAAATTATGTTTGGTGGCTACATACCTCAGTGATTCCTGTGGCCCACTCTATCACCTCCTCAGACAAATATAACTGTTGCCCAAGTGGAGCATGTGGGGAAAACTCTCCCACTTTTGCTGTAAATCTCAGGCCTTCAGGATAATTCCAAAAGTTGAGAATATCGTACTTTGCATCCACTTTACTTTTCTTGTCTAAAGTTACTTGTTCTCCAACAGGACTGTTAAACTGGAGGTGCTTCAAAAAGGGGTGCAGCTGTAAAGGATTTTCTTTATACCTTGTTTCATAATAGAACATTCATACTGGCCTTAAATGAAGTAGAGCAAATTCAATTTTCATAATGTTTCTAAAAAGTCAGTTTCAAAAGAAGATATTTCAACCAAGCCCATATAAATATATGCTATGCATGAGTGTCAAAGATTTCTAACCACTATTTTTCCAGTTGTTCTATGGCATCTATCTGCAAAATGAGGTTGTAAATACCAAAATGGTTGTAGAATGCAATATAAATCTTAGACAAAATATCCACTGTAGTGTTTAACACATTTTGGTACACAAAAAATACACATTATCCCATTTTCTTTTCTAAAACTGCATGGGAATGATTTCTATTTTTATTGAAAACTTGAGGTAGGTAAAGCATTAACATCCTTCAGAACCAATGCAATGATTTTGATTCATTTCCATGTCAAAATTTATCTCAAGAATAAAATTAGTACATAATCTTTTGGGTTTTCCAGAAAGGATTTTTGTTTATTGGATTCAAGCACTTATGGAAAGCCCTATATATTGACCTTGCTAACAGGGCCTGCCTCACAATAAAAAATGAATTACCTGCCAGGGAGAGAACACCAGGTAGTCCCCACTTCCTGTGGGTTGTGTTTGAGCTTGTTGAAGAAGCATCTCCTGGAGGGCATGGGCCACCGCATACACAGCATGGTATGTGTTGAAACTCCCATCGCTCATGGCTGTGTCAAAATGACCCACAGGCAGCCATGCCAGAGAGGCATTTGGTGTACAGCCCTTCAGTGAACAGTCAGAAACAGAGAATGAGCAGTGGAAATTCTGGAACCAATATCGAGTGAGGAAAGTGTCTTCTGGGTATTTGAAGGGGGTAGCTGTTTGGATAAACTCATTGAAACCAGAAATCTCCTCATGGTGGTGTGAAAAAATGAGAGTCCCCTGGAATGAGTCCAGGATGAAATTTCTGC
>RJWT010054588.1:0-10267 GCA_004365215.1 Cuniculus paca
CCTCCCGAGAGCTGGGATTACAGGCGTGAGCCACCATGCCCGACTTGTTTTTACATTAAAAGAGACCTGAATGAGTTATAATCTAAAACTCTTGAAGCTCATACTAAGTATGTACATGCAAAATAGCAATTAAAATGCAAAGTGATAAATGATTTAAATGCCAAATGTGAAACAGAATAAATGTTCAAAACATCTTGAAACGAGGCCAATTAGTGTAGGTAGAGCACAGGAAGTCCCCAACATGGAAAATATTTAGATGGAAAAAGATGGAGACAAAGGGAGCCACATATTGATCATAAGTTTGAATCAGAAATGATTGTTTTTTAAAAAAATGATTGTTTAATAGTAGGTTTATAGTTGAGACAAACTATTTGAGCAGTAAATAAGAGGCGATGTAAGATAACTAGAGCAGGACATGGTTACAGAAAGCTTGGAACATTAGGCTCAGGAACAGCACTGGGAGCCACTCCAACTTACTAAAGAAGTGACATGAAGAAAGAAGGGATTTAAGAATATGAACGGAATATCAGTCTGTACAATGAAATAGTTCTTGTTAGTTGTTGGGTGGATTTTCAGCTCCAACTTTTGAGGCTTAAATTTTTAAACATACATTCTTGTAATTAGTCGTATGTCATATTGCTATTCCTATCCTGATTAGATTCTTCATCTTGTAACCTAATTCTCCAATTTATTCATTTATTCCAAAAACCCTCATCAAGCTCCTCATATTGCCAGGCATTGTGCCAGGCTTACTACAGTTTAAAGAACTGCAAACCCAGCCTCTGTCCATGTGAAGCTTAAGAGTATAAATAAAAGGGGCCCTAGAATGTAATTATATGAATGTTACATATAAGCTTGAGAAGACTATATTCTGCTGCTATTGGGTGAAACCGTTTATGTCAATTAGATCAACTTAAATGATAGGATGTTCAGCTCAGTTTCACCCTTAATGGTTTTCTGGGTGCTTGATTTATCAATTACAGACAAGGAATGAAGTTTCCAACTTTAATGACAGATTTGCCTAGTTTTCCTCCTGTAATTCACCAAAATTACTATTTAAATGTTCCCACCAGTTCACAGTCCCAGCAGCTTGTATTCCAGGTAAGCAGATCTCATTTGTGACTATCCAGATTTATCTGCTGTTTTAGTTACTTTTTTTTGCGTTGCTGGGACAAAATACCTGACGCCCAAAGTGAAGGAAGGAGAAGTTTATTTAGCTTACAGTTTTGGGGCTTTTAGTTCATGCTTAGCTGGCTCCAAGGCAGGGTGGCATGGGTGAGGCGCTGCTGTTCATGGCAGCTGCAAGCGGCAAGACCAAACCGCGCCAAACAGAGAACCCGCCCCTATTCCGACCTTACATTGTATATTGACTCCACCCCTGGGTGGGTGCAGAGCTCACACCGCCAATCCCAGTGCTACACAATGAGTCAATCATAAACATTAGATTCAGCCACTTCCATGACTACATGAGGCTTGGGGGGAGGGGGCATCTATACACAAACCATAACATCTACTTATCTACATTTCAGGGTAGGAGTTTGCCCTGCAAACTCAGTTTTCTAATGGGCCCAAGAAAAGTCAGTGATTGTCAGTTTATTGACTTTTTCTTGTAATGACAGGATTGATGACTTTGAAGCTCTGTATACGGTGGAGATGAAAGTGAAAGCAATGGTTCCAACTGAAGTGGAAAAACATGCATTCTTTAAATCAATGGCTTGTAATCCTGTGCCTGTGTAACCATTAATCCTGATATATCAACTTCACTAGCAAATTAGTAAAGAATGCTCCTGTTATATCTGGGTGGCTCATGAAAGCATATTCTTGGGTACTGTAATATGATCTTCTGCCCTTTCCTCTCTGGCACTGTTGCTGGCCTCTGCTTCCCAGCCACCAGGAACTGAGCATCTTTACTTCACCACACCCTTCTGCCATGTTTCTGCCAGGGAGCTAGTCAACAATGGACTGAATCCCTTAAATTGTGAGCCAGATTAAACTTCTTCAAGTTGTGGGTACCCTCAAGTACTGGGTCCAGCAATGGGAAATCTGATACAGAAAATTGGTGCCAAAGAAGAAGTATTACTGCTGTGACTATACCTAACCATGTGGTTTAGAAGTCATTGGCACTGGCTTGCTGGAGGGCTTTGGAAAGGTTTGGAGATACCCACTAGTTGGGTGATTCTGGTCAGAGCTCAGAAGACCAGAATTCTGGTAGAAATGTAGACAACAGAAGCCAGGCTCAGGAGGTTTTAGTTTGGAACAAGGACTTCATTGGCATTTGGATCAGAAGCACGTGTGTTATATTTAGGCAAAAAAAAAACTGTCTACATTGTGACCATATTTTGAGACTTTGCAGGAGACTGAGATTAAGGGTGGTAGACTAATTTATCTGGCAGAGAAAATTTTAAAATAGCCCAACATTCAGGATGTAGTATGGGTACTGCTGGCTGCTTTCAGCCAGATTTATAATAATCATCAGAGACAAAAGACAGAGCAGAAAACTGAAAAATTTAAATTCTGGCAAAGAAATCATGTGTAAAACTGGGATCAATCAAAAGAGATGTGGTTGCTAAAGAGATTGCACCATTAAAAAGTAAGCAATACTTCGTAGTGGGCAAGAAGAAAGATGACTTGAGGGCATCCCAAGAATCAGCAAAATACCATCCACCACAGCCTCAGAGTGTAGAAGTGCAAATCTTTTATTTGAGAGTCCCTGAGATGCCTGCTTGAGAAGGACCACTTAGGGTATTGGTTTCCTAGGATTCATTTTACTGTACTCAGCCATCCAGACACTTAAGAGACTGCTGCAGACGTAAGCTGACAGGACCAGCTACTGCTTGAACTGGCAGCAAACTTTGGCATCATTCATATGATGCTGGTTTTATGAAGGTTATTCAAAGGAAGGTAAGGCCAAGCAAGGAGCCTCCGAGAGGGCAGTGTTGAAGAAGTGGGAATGAAACTAAATGTGCAGTGGAGACACCAGGAAGTTGAAGATTCTAGGAACATGGAATATCTGCAGAAGAAACCTGCAGGCTCTGAGAGGATCCAGCTTGAGAAAGGTTGTATGAGCTGTAGCCAGCAAGGCCAGAGTGCAGGGCTGCCCTCTAGAACTCATATCTACCATCATGTGTGCCACATGCCAGGGATGGAGGTTTCCTTTCAGCAGATGTCAGGTATTGTGTGCAGTGACAGGAAAGCTGACTAATACAACCTGAAACCTTATTAACTGGCTCTAGCAGTGACACCACATCTGGCAATGCAGCTGCAATTAATGCCACTAATTGGGTAAATCTGGATAGCTTACAGCTTTTTCCATATCCACCCAATTTCTGCACTAGTTAGTGTGGCAAATTAAACAAAGCTATGATAAGCACCAGTATCCCTGCATCTTTCTCCATCTTTAATAGCAGCACTAATCCCTGCTGTCTTCTCTGGGATAAGTGCTTTTGACTTCTATTTTTATCTGAGAAGGAAAAACTTTCAGGAGTTTCTACACAGTCTTCTCAACCATAATTGTTTTTACTTCAATTTTAAGTAGACCTACTCTAATTATGCACTAGCAAATTTTCACTGCAGAGGTAATGCAGTCTATGGGAACACTGGGCCCACTATAGTTTGAACTTTGGTCACACACTCCACTGATTTGTAAGTCAGACTTTGTGTTCATCTGTCCCAGAAATATCCAACTACCTCTTTTTCCTCAGTGTGGAGTCATCTGTTTAAGCAGCCAGAAGCATCTCTGGGAAAAGACACTGATTTTGAAGATAACAACATGCAATATAACAACCACTGTTAAACTCCTGTCAACTTATCTTGAAATCCTATATCGCTATTGTTTTGGGGTTCTGTTGTTGTTTGTTTGTTTCTTTTGGTTTTTTGTTTTGTTTTGTTTTCTCTTTTAAAAAAAAGACATTGAATATTGTCACAATATTTATTTGGACTGATAATATAGGGCCATTCTTCCTAGGATCCTAGCCATCCATTTAGCCAATGGTTCTTGGCTCTGTAAGTCAATTCAGGTCTGGGAAATGGGCAATAGACTCTGCTTTCTGTTGGATTGACTGTCCTCAGCCTACTACTCTTCTGTTTTTACTTTTTTAAAAATTATAGTGAGTGACCCTCTTATTAATTAGCCTGAGAGCCAGGAGGAGCTGAAGCAGCACTGATGGGGAACCTGATACCTTGGTGAAGAGAAGCCTCTGCAGAATTTCCAATACAAGAGGTTCTCCAGCCTTTAAAAAACTCCTCTACATATTCATGAGTCCAAAAGAGTTATACAGTTGACATCCTCAGAGGCACCTAATCAGAGATCCTGCCAAAGTTTGTAGGATACCTGTTTATCTTTATCTTGGCCCTTCACATACCAGACCTGCTGGGTATTAATCACCTTTCCATTACTAAGGCAAAATACCTAACATACACAATCTAAAGGATCACAGTTTTAGAAGTTCTGGCCCATGGTCAGCTGACTCAAAGGACAAGACATCATGGTGAAAGGGTGTAGTGGAAGAAAGATGTTCACTACATGGCAGCCAGGAAGCAGAGAGTAGGGAAAGACCCACAGAGGAAGGGGCCAGGAACCAGATATAAACCATAAGGTCACACCCCCACGATCAACCCAGACTCACCCAGAAGCGTGCTTCGCTAACCTCATAGGTATCTGCCAAGCCAATGAAGCCAAATGCCTCTGGAGTTCTCACAATGTGGACTTCAGCCTGTTGTTCTGTTGTGTCCGCCCTTCTGCTACAGGTATGGCAGCTTCTTGAGAGGATCCCACTGAGGCTCTTGGTTGCATACTAGACATTACTTGCTTGTTAACAGTTCTTAGTCTCTTTTTATCTTTATGCAACTTACCAGGGACTCATACTTTCTAAATGCCTGTCTTATGGCTTCTTCCATAGTATTCCCTTTACTAGGATATTTTCCAAGGTCATCATCAATGAAGTCGTTAGTAAGTGAACTGCCACCCTGGGACAGATCTATTGTTGTCAGGTCTACCAATCAAACATATCTGTTGGCCCACACAGTGAGTGAACCAATCATGAATCTCCATCTTAATTTCTTGCTTTCTTGGATCTCTCTCAATACCCTTAGTTTAATAACAGGTTTTTTGAGAAGTGGAGATACCAAAATGGGATTAAATGCATTGTACATGAGTCATCAGAAATACCTGTGCGATAGTAAATAGGGAAGGCTGGGACAACAATTTCATTATGATTCAAGCCTAGAATGTTGGCTGGAAGCAAAAGTGTCCTAGGCTGTTTTGTATCTTCTTACAAAATGATTGGCAAAGCTATCAGGGAAACCTAAAGCAAAATCAGCCAATAGTGAAGTCCCATTAATCCTAAGAACAGTTGTGCCTTAATATCTCTCATGTTGCTGATCATGGGGAGGGAACAGCCCTTAGGAAGCACTAGATAGATCTCAAATCCCAACACCTGGGGTCCTCATTCAATTAATCTTCCCAAGGAAGCCACTGGAAAGTCTATGAGGTGCACTGTCTGGGTCATTACACTCTTAAGGATAAGAAAAGTTTTTCAATGGAATAATCTTCTAATCTTGAACCCTGTAGTTTATTCCTAGATGAGGCTTTCTAGTAATAAGGTAGAAGAACAGAGATGAAAATTCCGTTATTTCAGCAGCATACTTTCATTTGATCCTGTCATTCTTTGACCTGTGTCTCACTCTTATCCTTTTCTGTGTCTGAAGCACTCAACCAGAGCTATGGCAGTCTAATTAACTTCTCCAGGAAACATATTTGTAACTGAAGGGGAGTATCTTGGCTACATGGAGTGGCAGAGGGCAGAGTGACCAACTGCTTACTGTCCCCACCTTTTTCCATACCTGACACTGCCAAGCTCCAAAGTGCTAGACAGGGCTGCAGAACAGCTGCCTTGCTATCACTGATGTCCTTCTCTACAGACACTTTGTTGTTGCTTCCTCAACTTCAACTACTATTTCTCTAACTATGATATTTTATAAATCTGTTTAAATGTCTTACCTGGTGAGATAATTTTTCTTATACATCCACTTCAACTATGAACTCTACGTATCATTTTTCACTTATAAGTAATATAAATTTCTGCTTATATTCAAATCTAAAAACAGAGATGCTGGCATATATTTATTACATTTTCTTGACACTTTAAACTCAACTTTACCAAAAACATTATGATTTTTACTTACACAAATTGTACCTTGTTATGGTTTGTATATAGACGGCCCCCCACAAGCCTCATGTAGTCATGGAAGCCGCTGAATCTAACGTTTATGATTGATATGTTGTGTAGCGCTGGGATTGGTGGTGAGTCCTGCACCCGCCCAGGGGTGGAGCCTACATACAATGTAAGGTTGAAATGGAGGCTGTTTTTCTCTCTTGGTGGGGTTTGCTCTTGCCGCTTGCACCCACCATGAACAGCTGCCCCCTCAGCCATGCCATCCTGCCTTGGAGCCAGCTGAGTATAGACTGGAATCTCCAGAATTTGTAAGAAATAAACCTTCCCTTCCCTAACTTTGGGTGTCGGGTATTTTATCCCAGCAATGAGAGAAAAGTAACTAAGACATACTTTAAAAATGAAAATTTTGACAGCTCCAAGCACAGCTTTCTTATTGTACATGGGCTATTTGTATTGGGATAGGTGGGAGTATTTTACAAACCTAAGGGAAAAAATATATAGACTGTGAGACATGAATGATTTTATCAGAAGAACAGACTCCCTCATCACATCTAATTTACTGGAAAGCCCTTAATATTCTTGACCATCCCAAGGAGCTGATTTTATCTGATTATATAATCTGTGTTCATGTACTAGGAAACTGCAGCCTGGGAAGACAAACCAAAACTACAGGCTGTTCCAGAAATTAGCACTGCCTCCAAATCACATACAAAAATGTAATTCTTCTTTCATAAAAGAGCTGATTTTGACACTAATCAGTTCTAAGCATTCTACATAGTATCATATTTCAGCTGTGTTCTTGCTTTCATTTGCTTTACAAGGTCATTTTTGAAGAGCAGACTAAAACTCAAGGTAAAAATAAGAAATTTTAGGACATTATTTACATATTTGAAATAAAATTTATTTAGGATTTAAATTTTTAAAAACCTCACTCCTCCATGTAAGGAAGAAAGCAAACTCTACCAGCCACCTATTTTTCTTAACCAAAGTAATTTGCTATACAAAGACCACATTTTAAAAGAGAAAAGAAAAAAATTGTCAAAGAACACATGAAAAAGAAGAGAAAGTGAAATAATAAGTGCTATAGTGCAGAAAACAAGAAAAAAGAGGAGGAGGGAGGAAGGAAAAGAGGAAGGAGGAAGAAAAAGAGAGAAAGGGGAGAAGGGAAGGGAAAGAAAAGAACTAAAAGAAAACAAGTATAAAAATCATTACTCCACTGAAGGCTTACAGGAGAAAAACACAAGAACATAAATTAGTTAATCTCAGATACCAGATAGACAAGTACTATACTTCAACAAAGGTAACTCCAACAATGAAAGACCACAGCACTCTGTATGTTTAAATACCAAGCGCCTCCTTGTGGACGACACTGTCATTAAGCTTTATATCTAAAAATGTACTTTTTTCTCTAATTTGAAGCTGTCCACCTGTTTTCAATGACCCTTCTGATTTTTAGGCAAAACACAGATCTAGTGAAGTCTGAAGCAGACTATTTCAGGAGGCAATATGGGACCATCTGCATATCTGCTATAGCAGATGAACAGTGGGAACTGTTAGAACTACACTTTTGAGAATGCAAGATCCCTTCACTATGTGGTTGGTATATTTTAAATAAAATATATTTATGGGTTCCAAAATTTCTACGTCATTAATTTTAATGCCAGATTTTCAGGTTCTAAAATGTATTATGACTTTGAGAAGATTCCTAAGAAGGTTCTGAAGGTGGAAAAGACCAAAGTGAGTTTAGTGGGACCATAACTAATTAGGTACACAGTAAAGGGATAGGTTCTAGGAGGCCCAAATTGGTCTGGATGTCCATGAGGCAACTCAACTAAAAAAGAATCTGAATCACAGTAAAGGAGTGGAACAGATATCACAGTCAAAAGATGATTATATGGTGCACCAGGATGAAGAAAAGATACTACATCAATTAGAAGTCAATGTGTAGAAGATAAAAAAGACCAAAGTAGAGAATGATAAGGAATGTGTCTTGCTTCTGTGAAGGGCCAGTATGTGGAAAAGAGAATGGTCCAATAGTTTAAAAGAACTTTATAAGTCTTAGAATCATCTCTTCCTTCAAGTTTATACTGCTAAGCAGAGCAGGGAGAGAGGTTCTCTGGTCTGCCCTATGACAACTAAAATGTATTTTGGAAGGGAACCCTGACAGCCAAAATTTATTATTTCAAAAGTTAATTCATCAAAGGACTAACTTGGGAGAGACCAATTTACCCAGGATTTCAAATCTATCAATTTACTAAAAGTTTTATTTCAAGAGAATCTTCTTATATGTGAACATATAATCTGAATGTATTCTTTTCATGAATATATTTTTTCAATGAGGATACTAAATGCTAAGCCATTTCCATGTGTTTAGGGGTAGAGATACTTTGAAAATTTCTTGAAATGCTATTGAAAATTTACCAGATCACTTTTAAGAATTTGGATTTCAGCAAATTGACTTCTTATGAATTGATTTTCTACAAATTGGTTAAGAGTGTATAAACATCATTTTGTGTCCCTAGTATAAGAATCTGAAAGAGTAAATAAGATTTAAAAGGTACAATGGATATTGTGAAAGGGAAAGAAACTGCTCAAAAAGAAAGAACAACTGGGATGGGGGAAAGGGAAAAGAAGGAAGGGAAAAGAAAATATATATATATATATACATACACACAAAAATGTCTTTTCTCTCATTGCTGAGACAAAATATCTGATGCTCAAAATTAGGGAAGGAAAGGTTTGTTTAGCTCACAATTTGTGGAGGTTTCATCAGCTGGCTCCAAGGCAGGGTGGCATGGTAGAGGAGCAACAGTTCATGGCATGGGAAGATAGCAAAAGAGTAAGAACAAAAAAGGGGAGAAGCGAGAGAGCAAGCCTCTTTAACTCCTGTATATTGTATGCAGGCTACCCTCCCCAGGGAAAGTGAAGAACTCGCACCCATAATCCCAGCATTGGACCATGAATGAATCACAAACTCTAGAAGCCTGGCCTCATGACTGCATGAGGTTTTGGGGGACATCTAGACACAAATGATAAGAACAAGATAGCTAAGATAATTACACTACTAATTTCTATTAGTTCATTGAAAAGAATGGTTTGTAATTATATTGTTTGAATAATTTTTCATGCCCTATCTTGTAATTTGAATAATTACTTTGAAGATAACAATACTCAATGTATTGACCATTGTCAATCTCCTATTATCTGGTTTTGAAATTCTGTATCATTGTTTTCATTGTTTTTTCACTTTAAAATAAAAAGGAAGTATAAGAAATGCCAAAAAAAAAAAGTCTTCCAAAGAATGTTTGAGCTAAGACTAAACATTTCCCTAGATAATATTTCTCCCATTACCAACTAGTATTATTAGTTTTCCATGATTGGTGTCCTCATCGGTATTTATCTGACGGTGTATGCACTCATGAAACATCTCTCTGAAGGACCCAGGCTGCCTGGAGGGGTTAGGAGTGGAAGACAAGGGGAGTATACTGATGGGAATACTAGTGGCAGGGAAAAAACAAGTCTTGTTAAAACAGACTGTCTTGCACATCTTTTCTGAGGGACATAGATCTCCTAAATCTGTTTCACTCATATCGTGTTTTGCAATAGAAACTGTTGAAATTACAATTGTGTAGGTCTTACATTAGACCTACCTGATGAGCATCTCCAGAGGTGGGCTTCAGAATGTATTTTTTAATGATGCTCTATGTGATTCTTACAGAGTCTGAAAACAATAATGACTGCTATAATCCATTTTGTTATTTTTGCAATAGCTGTCCATGCCATCAAATATAATAAAATCAAAGATAACTAAACAATAAAACTTGGTTAAACAGAACCATGAGAACAATACAGGGCTTCAAAACAGAATTATAGATTAACAATGGCCATTGCCTTCCCCCTGGAGACATCTCCCCTTTCACCTTCACAACCTCTATTTTATATTTTGGATCTCACTAATTTCCCCACTTTCTTATACTAGCGAGACAATACAATGTTCACCCATGTGACTTTGAACCTTTTCACCCATAAGTGTGCTCTCAAGTTGTATCCATTTACCTACAAGAGTCTCAAGGTTATCTTTCTTTATAGTTGAG
>RJWT010054589.1:0-10267 GCA_004365215.1 Cuniculus paca
GGGGTCCCTGGACCACATGGGGACCAACAGGCCAAGCTGCCAGAGAGCCTGGGGCAGGTCGGACCCCCTCCAGCTCCCCCTTTCAGGTGCCTCCCCCACCCAGCTGACTCAACAGAAAACCCCATGATTTATTTATGCCCAGGAGCAGCCTCTGCCCAGGACGCAGGATGGAGGCGGATCCGCTCAGTCCCAGAGAAGGAGGGGGTGGGGAACCGGGCAGGGAGAGAGAGACAGAGAGAGAGCACTACAGAGAGAGGGAGAGAGATACCGGGAGGGGGAGGGACAGGCCAGCCTCTTTCACCCCGGAAGCCCATCCAGGGCCCTGGGCCTACATCCCCACATCCTAGAGTCCTTCCCCATCATCACCTCATCTGGGCCTTAGCAGACCCAATTACTTATAATAAACAATTCCGTTTATCTTTATCAGAATCATTATCTAAATTGGCTACATGACACATACTGTTCTGTAAGTGCGCCCCGGGGAGGAGGGGCCATAAAAGCTGGGTTCTGCACTTCGTAATTATCCCTCTATGGGCCATAAACCATTACACTGGTGTTTAAAATAGGTATGGCGAGCAGTTTCCCGGCCGCTGAGGGTTGCCCAGGGCACCCATGGAAAGGATGCGCTGGAAGTTTTGCTGTGGACAACAACTTGCAGCGGTGTGGTGGTTTCTAGCAGGCTCCTGTGAGGTCCCGGCTGCCACACTGTGGCTGGGAAGTGTGAGGGGCCCGGCCTAGCCGGTGGGCAGCGCTGAGAAGCAGCAAGGGAAGAGGCTGCAGGCCCTCGGCCACCGCCAGCCTGCTTCTCCCCATGCCCTCCTGGCATAACGAACGCCCTCCTTCCAGGCCGGTTGCCTCCCACCCCTGCCGCTGCTGACTTGGGCTTCCCTTGCTGTTTGCAGAGGCGCCTCCACCGCCTGTGGGTCTGGTCTCCCCCTTGCCACCCCCAGGGAGGGCGCCATCAGCATCTCACCCGTGATTAAAACAAAACACAGGCCGTTCCTCCCCCTCAGAGACCCTTCCTGCTTTTCAGCTGGTCAGGCAGAGCTGCAGCTCGGGCCTGGGTTCCTGGGAACCTCTGTTTCCTCTGTCTGCCAGTGGGGCTGCTCTGGGTCCGTGTCCTCACAGATGGCCCCGCCTTGGCAGCCAGATTCTGGCAGGACAGGAAGCCCTTAATCTGAAGCCACCTGTGCCCAACCTGCCCTTTAGTGGACTCAGGGGTTCCCAATCTTTGGGACCAACAGGGACAAGAGAGTGCTGCGCCTAAGGCCCTCTGCTGGGCTCCGCCTGGGGACATGGGAGAGGACAGAGAGGAACCACCAGGCTGAGAAGGAGAAGAAAGACCACTCATAGAGCAGGCAAGCAGGTACGGAGGCTTGGAAAGTCAAATGAAACAGACATCTGAGAGTATCTACAGTGCTGTGTGTGGCCCACGGGGCTCTCAAAGGAAGGTTCCTTAGAACAGCGGCCTTGGTGTTACCTGGGCTCTTGTCAAAAATGCGAATTTTCAGGCCAGGCCCAGACCTGCTGAGTTGAAAGTAGGGAAGGGGCAGAGGCAGCCTGAGAGTTCCACGCCTGCTCGTTTGAGAACCTTGGTGCCAGAGTGCATTTGGGAGAGAGGCTTGTGGCACCCAGAGAGGAAAAGCAGGAGAAAGCTCTGGAAGGCTCCAAGAGACACTGAGTCCCTGGAAGGATGCTGGAGATCGTGGGAGGCACCGCACGAGGCAATGACAAGGTCTGATTGAAACAACTCACTGAGATCTCAGGATGCAGGGGTGCGGTGCATGCAGGCAGAGGGGCCAGGAAGATGATGATGCAGTTGTCCAGGCAAGAGATGGGGAGCCCGAGGGGACAGAGATGAGGACAAGTGTATGACAGTGAAGAGGATTCAGGAGATGGGAAGATGCAGATGGCTTGGACCTAACACCTGGGAGGATGTGGGTGCCTGGCCTCAAAAAGGGAGCAGGGAAGCAGGCCTGGTTTTGGGGTGGGTGGGGATCAGGCTTACTGAGTGGCCCAAAGATGCTGGTGGGGCTTTGCATTCAGAAGTCACCTGCTTTTGGAGAGCCTGCAAATCACTGCCCCCCTCCACCTAATTACCTAGTACCGACTTGCGGTCCTTGTGGAGAAGCTCCCTCAATTCTGGTGACCCTCACAGCCCTGGGAGGTCTGGTGACTCCAGCTGGCAGCCCAGCATCTCGCTCATTCTGGCCACTGTCTTCAGCTGCAGAGTGACCAGGTCCCAAGTGTCCATCCAGCCTTTTCTCCTTCCAAGTGTGCTGAGCCACCAAGATGCTGATCCTGGTGCTCCTTATGTCCCCACCAGTGACCTATCCCCGTCCCCTCATGGCCTCTAGGAGATGGATACTGAGAACGTTTAACACAGGAGAACACTACAACCAAGAAAGGCCAAGTCCCCTCCCCAAGCGAGCACAGAACACAGCAAGGAGGAGCGGAGACTAAAGCCAGGTCCTGCCCCCGCCACTCTAGTGACATGGTGCCCAGGTTTTTCCCCAGCTGCAGAGCCTCGCCTGCTTCTCCCAGGCCAGGAAGAAGCCATCGCCCAGGCGGGTAGCCCCACAGGCTGGAACCTGCCTTCGAGGGAGGCCCCGGAGCCTTGAGGCCTCCTTAATGGGCCCATAACTCATTCCCTGGGTTCACTAACGCTCCCAGCTATTAGTGCCGAGCACAGCTAAGCAAACTACAAAATATTCCTCCGACTCAACAATCAATTTCCATATTGTTACAAATGGAGTCCCTGCCTGCCTCGGTTCATTTTTCTTCAAGGTTCTTTTTCCCCCCTTTCCCTTTACCCAGTATAGTGAGGAAGTCATTACTGGGTGTTATGAATTTCACAAAGTGCTGAAGAAATAAAAACGCATGCTACGTGGCGTGGAAGGCACATACTGGGCAGCTGCCTTTCCTATCACCCAGGGAGCTGCAGGGGTCAGGAAAGCAGAAAGGGGGGCAGGGGCAGAGATGGCTGCTTCCTTGGGACAGGAGGTTGGAGGGCTGGGGGCGGATGTCAGCTTTCCAGGGAGAGAAGTCTGTGTCCCCTGGAGCTCACCCAGTCCCTATGTGAGTCTCAACTTGCAGATTCCCCAGAAGGACAGGAGTAGGCGTAGGGAACTGGGCCTCCCCAAGAGGCAGCCACCTCGTGCCTAGGTTGAGGGTCCACACAGCCCTGGGTGCAAGCTGGGTCTCCAGGGATTAGGGCTTGGCTGGGGGACAGAGGAAGGGTTCTTCCCTTTCTGTATACAATCTACATATTAGGGTCTTTCCTAACACATATTGCTTTGATAACAATGATTTTTAAATGGATATCTGTCCAAAAAAAAGTGAACCCATTTGTTTCTTCTTCCATAAAAGCGCCTCTGATTCTCCAAAGCAAAAAAACGCGCGTTAGTCTCCCTCTCCAGCGCCCCCAGCCTCGCTGCTGGAGAATTCCAGTGCATCTCACTGTCTGCGTCCCCCTTGGCTGTAACCTTCTCAATATGAGAAGCTGTGTGCTCGCTCACTTTTGCAACTGCAGAGCCAGCATAGGGCGTGGCACATGAGCTCCGGAGGGAGGGCAAGGACCTTGGCTTCCAGGTCCATGCAGAAGGGCTGGATCTGCTCAGCAGGCAGCTCAAGCAAGATCTGATGCACAGACTCAGTTTGCTTTGGAGAACCTTGGCCCTAACAGTCAGACTCTGCTCTTCTGTCAGAGGTGGAACCCAGGGGCCAAAGGGCTCCTCTTACAGATGTGCCACCCACCCTTGGCCCCTGGGAGGGCATGCCACACCATACCGGCCACCTGGGTAGCCTAGCTCCCCCTAGCAGGAAGCCCAAGGACAGGCTCTGCCTGGAGGTGCCATGGTCATGTCCTACTTGCAGAACACAGGACCTACATAGAAGGAAAGCTCAGTGACTAGTGCAGGAAGGATGGCTGGCTGGCTGGACGCATGGATGGATGGATGGACGGATGGATAGATAGATGGATGGACAGATGGGAGGGCAGGTGGATGGAAGGGTGGGTAGGTGGGCAGTTGGGTGGACTAAAGAAGGCAGGAAGAGTCAGCACATCTTCCAGCCCTTCTCAGCACTCAGACATCCCTCTTGTCATCCACATTTCACCCCGGGCATCACCTCAGGTCACAAAGGAGCAAACTGTCTCTGAGAAGGCTGGCCCTTGCTGAGCTCCCATCTCAGGACCCAGCGGAGTCAAACCCCTGCCACTCCCCTTCCCTCAGGGGAGCAGCTGGGATGCTACCAGCCCCTAATTAGAGCGTGTGTCTCCCTTTGGACTCCAGAGTCACTCAAACACCTAAAACACGGGATCTAGGATTCTGAGGACAAGCTCCACTTCCTCTCTAGCTCCACCTGGAGCTGTCCCTTCAGCGACACCTCTCCTGCCCTCCCTCCTTGTGTCCTCAGGGCCTCCCACCCTTCAGCTCTGCCAGCACCATCTGACTTAGCGCCTACACAATGTCTTCTCCTCCACAGCTCTGCTCCCCTCCCAGGCCGCCCTGCATGTGTAGCCAAGCTGTTCACTGAGCAAGATGCTCATCCGAGGGGTGCTCAGTGTGCCAACCATATACCTGCAGGGAGGCCTGGGTTAGAGCTGGTCCTGCACACTGTCAGGCCCTGGGGACTCCTTCAAGCCCTACGGAATCCTAGGATTGGTGGCATCCACATCTTCATTCCTTAAAGACCAGGAGCTCCCCAGGAACAGGGTCCAGATTTGAGTCTTTCCTGGTCCCTCTCTCCAGTGCCAACCAGGCCCAGAGGAGATGCTGGTGAGACCCTGCTGGGGCTAGGGGCAGAGCTTAGAAAAAGGTGTCCACCCAGTCGAGAAAGGTGAGCTGCATGGGCTTGGGGAGGGTCTTCTCCAGGAACCTTCTGTGGGGCTGGGTGACCAGGAGCAACCCACGGGCCATGACGGTGCGGTGAGGTAGAAAGCCCGCTGGTGCTGGGCCAGGCGGGAGCAGGGAGTGGGGTGCTTCTGGTGGAGGAGACTGACAGCAGGTCCCGGGCTCTCTGTCTGTGTCACTGTTCGGTGGGGATTCCAGCCACATCTCAGGCCCTGCCTTGCTTGAGAGAATCCTCAGCAAAACATACCAGTCTCCCTCCTGTGCCATCAGCCCGGCCCAGCCTCGGGATTGCCACTCTCCCCAGGTGCCAGGGCCGGCAAGCGGCAGGGCAGGATTCTCAGTCTGGCCAGCAGGCGGGCAGAGCCCTCCTCTCCTCCCTTGCCCTGTTTTGGTGAGTGACCACCTTGACCATTTCACTCCACGACCCCACAGTGCAGGGGCCGCAGGGGCCACAGGGCCTGGGGGGGAGTAGGGAGCATCAGATGTAGGGAACAATTACTGATCCCCAAGGACAACTGTCCGGAGGCTGCAGGCAGGCAGTGGGTACAGCCCTCCGGGCAATGGGGCGAGTGAACTGGGGGAAGGAGGCATGACGAGGCAGGTCACCTTTACCCTCTCTCTTCTGTGCCTGACCTGACCATCCTCTGCTGGCCATTAAGCTTAGCAGATGACAGTGACATGGGAGGGGCCTTCCAGGCGATCAATAGCTCACCCAGCAAACAGGTTTTTCAAACCACAGTTTATGGATTTCTCTCCCCATCCCATTCTTTAAGGCTGACAGCTGGGGAGCTGATGGGGGGGGGACTCTCCAGCCTGGTGGCAGGACACGGAGCACCGGGGAGCCACTGCGGGCCCAGGAGCCTGCTGGCTGGTTACCTGGCAGGGAGAGATGGCTCCCACCTGGCCTCCAGATGGCCCTTTTCTAGCCTGGTCTCTGCTCTGCTCCACTCTGCTGTTGGGGTGGGGACAAGGCAGGACCATCTAGCGGTCAGTCTCCAGCCCAGGACCACTTTGGGTGCTGTCCCTTCCTGGTTCTGAGACATTGGCAGTTCACTCCACCCCACTGAGCCTCAGTTTTCTCATCTGTAAATCAGGCAGAAAAGCAGTGCCTACTTCACAGGGGCTCTATGACCATTCAGTGAGGACGAAGTACTAGGGACACTCCCTCACCACCCTGTCCTGCAACAATTGCTAGGTGATGAAACAGTCCTGGTTTATACCTGGGCCCCTGCATAATTATGAATAACATCCTTTTTTGTGCTGAAAGTGTCCCAGATTGGACAGTAAATGATAGGGCTAATTTGTTCAGCTGCTCAGCTATGCCAGGGACATAGCACACCACTAAATCTCATCGACAATTTAGGTGTAGAGGATCACGTTTCCCGGTTACAGAAGAGGCAGCAGAGGTTCAGAGAGGGCGTGTGACCTGCCCGAGGACATCGAGCAGGGAGTGACCAAGCCAGGGTCACCCTGATACTGCTCTGTGTGACCCACTGCGCTGCGCTGTCTGCACTTTGCAGTTCTGCTGGGTCAATCAAAAGACGCAGCTGAAGATGAAGCTGGAGGCCTGGGGCCTCCGGGGAAAGAGAGAGCCCCCGAGAGCCCAATTCCTTCTGCAGCTGCCCCCACAGGCACAAGCAGCCCTTCGCCTGCCCGCAGGCGGGTCACACAGCACAGACCAGACCGCTACCTGGAGAGCGCCCGCCCACCCCCAGCTGTGCACACAGCCGGCTTGACCCAGGGTAACAAGCTGCGAAGATCTTATCAGGCACTGTGATTCTGGTGCTGGGGGTTGTGGCTGCCCACCAGCCTCAGCTCCTCCCTGGCCTGGGATCCTGTTTTCTTTCCTAAGTGGAACATCAGATTACTCAGCTCTGATTTCACTGCCAAGTGGGGGGCAGGAGGGGGACAGGCCACTTAACACCTAGGCACAGGGTGAGGCCAGAAGGGGGCCGCTATCCATCACCTGCTGACCGTGGTCTGGGAGGATGAATGCAAGGGTCTCCGTCCATCTTCCCTCCTGCCCCGGGGTGGGGGGGCGTCTGCAGGCGCAGCCCTCGGTCTCCTCAACCTGGACGAGCTGAGCGGACCAACAGACGTGTTTCTTCCCCTTGTTTCACGCCTTCGTTCTTCCACTCCTTTACTCACTGCACAGATCCTCCCCAGTGTCCTGCTGTTAGAGGACGGCCCACCCCTGGGCGATGCCTGGGTTGGGGACACCCAGAGGAGTCAGGGCCAGCCCCTCAGGTGACCTGCAGGCTGCACGGATGCTGGGACACCCCTGATGTGCAGGGTTTGCCTGGCGTCCCGGGTGGAGAAAGGAGTGCGGACCAGGGAGAGAGTGGAGGGGTTCCTGGGTGGGGCTGAGGGGCTGGTGATATGACCAAGGGGTAGGTGGAAGGAGGCCTCAACAACCACGGGCCCCTGGTATCCAGACCCTAGTCTCTCTGGATGGGGCCAGGACACCTCAGAATGGCTGTGGGGGAGGTCAAGAGCCCTGCTCTGGGGCTTTCCTAGCGCATATGTCTGTCCATCCATCCATCCATCCGTCCATCCACCCATTTTTTCATTAAGCCCATATGTTAAGGACTATTCCTGGGGTATGGGGTGCCAAGTCCTGCCGTGGCAGCAGGCAGACTGAGCAGAAAGGCCCATCCCACCAGGCCTCCTGGACTGGCTGGGGGCACCCACAGAGCCTTTCTCCCACAGTAGAGGCGTCTCAAGACACACACAAGAAAGCTACAGAGTGGTAGGTACAGCTGTTCTAGTCTGGGGGAAGGAGTGGCTGGGGAACCTAGGAGTCTCAGCGAGGACCCCAGCAGGATGTGTCCTTGCCGAGCCTCAGTTTCCTCGTTTTGTGAAAGGGGTAAGACTGTGGCCCCTACCTCCTAGAGGAAACACGCATGACACGTTCCACCCAGGGCCTGGCCAGGAGTAGCGCTTTGAGTGTGAGCTGTGACCACGACTGTGCACGTCTGCCAGGGACAGAGGATCACCGGGACCTATTGGGCCACGGCTGTGGAAGGGGCACTGGACACAGGGGAAGCTGGAAGAGATGGTGAGATTGGAATCCCTGAAGGACACAGAGGTTGCCTGCTGTACAGAACTGACCCAAAGACAGAATCTACCCACCTGCGAGGCCAGGCCAGCAGTGTGGTGTGCCATGGGGCGGGACTGGCTCTGGGAAAGAAACTGAGGAGCAGCGGGGGGACCCAGCAAGGGGTCACCATCTCTCCCACACAGCGTGCCCAGCCCTGGTAAGACCACACTATTGGCACTAGGGTCCAGAAAGCTGCACGTGTCTAGCCTGAGGTCCTTCCCAGACACCAGCTATGACCTCAGGCAGCTGACACAAAACCCTGAGCCTCAGCCTGTACCTCCCTGAAATGGGTACGGTAATGAAACCCATGTTTCCTGCAGACACAATGAAATGATGCTCACAGAGCACACAGCACGCTGTTCCACACATGGGAAGCACTCTACCCATGATGGTGTGAATGAGTCTCACAGCCACAGGGACCTGCCCTGGGGCCGTGTGCTCCAGGAAAGGAGACTTTCCAAGCTAGAACTCAGGATCTGCAGGCTACAGGGGTCACACAGCACCCTCCATCCCCAGGAGGCCAGAGGTGCTCACCAGAGCTTCTGCAACAGGCCGAAGGCCATCTGCCCACCCCACTCAACCCTCTGCCCCGTGGAGCCCTGGTGCCTGGGATGGAGGGACTTGGTGCACCTGCCTCATGCCATCTCCTG
This sequence comes from Cuniculus paca, assembly GCA_004365215.1. Taxonomy (NCBI): domain Eukaryota; kingdom Metazoa; phylum Chordata; class Mammalia; order Rodentia; family Cuniculidae; genus Cuniculus; species Cuniculus paca. The sequence continues at coordinate 8,604 of RJWT010054589.1, forward strand.
CTCAATTGCAAGAAGGCTACTTGCAGGAGCCTCCTGAGCTGCTCTGGACTCTTTTCTCCAGAAGACACTTTACAGAACGTGTTCAAGGTGGGGCAGCGCCTTCCTGGGAGCAGGCTCTCCGGGCGTCCTCCAGAGTCCCGCCTTGCTAACCAGGTGTGGGGCCGTGGTCTGCCCTGCTGTGCTCCCACATCTACTGTCCCAGGAAGAAGGGCTGGAGGGCTGGAGGGGCAGGAGAGGGCCAGAGAGGGGCTGCAGTGACACAGCCCTGACCTGAAACTTGGAGAGTGTGGTGAGGCCCTAAAGGGCTTGCCACAGATGACAGGCATGTCACAGAAGCGTCCTCTGACCCCAAGGCCTGGGGCTGCTGTACCCCCTGCCCTCAGATGTAGGCCACAAAAACTGGTGGCAGTGTGCAGGGGTGGGGCTGGCCTCCTTGGCTCTGTAGCTGCCCAAGGCTGAACAGGACTGTGACCTGAAGCCACTCGCAGAGGTCTCATGACAAGGCCTCCAAGGCATAAAACTCAGGATCGCCAGAGCAGAGGCCTTGGGTACCATCAGCAGCTCCCCACACCTCGGCAGGTGCACACCTGGGCCTGAGCTTGGAGGGCGATCTCCAGTGGACACATCTTTAAGTATATACAAGGGTGCGTTCTATTTTTTTTTCTTTTTTCTATACATTGGGCTCTAAAATCTGGGCCATCCCGCCACCCGCATTAACTGTGTTAAGGAGGAATTATAAAAAGAAATCAAATTTCCCATAGCATTTGAACGCCATTAAAATGCCAAACAATAAACTACCAGGCTGCAAATTAGATCAGTGGAAATATCAAACACATTGAGGTATAAAATCCATAATTGCATTTAGTGGCAGCTGTCCCTGGAGAGGCCCTGCTAAAGATCATCACAGCCCCACATATGAGAAGCTATTGACAGAAGAATAAAAATCGACAGGCCAACCAAATAAACTGAGCAGGCTTCATTAAATATTCAGCAACGGAAATTTGACTATCCTGGGCCGCTCCCCTCGGTCCCATCCGGACCTCTTGGCCCCAGCTGGGGGCTCAGCCCTTGCCCTCCCCAGTCACCAACAGCTTGCTCAGGGGGCCAGAGGCGGGGGCCGGCCCAGGGTGGTGGTGGGGAGGCAGCAGCAATAAGAGGGGGCTCCACCGGGATTATTATTGTTGGGCGGTGTTATTAGCTCTCACCCTGGAGTAGGTGGCCCCCCGAAGTCTTTAATTAGGCCATTACGGGGTAATTTCCAGGGAGGTTTTAACTCCTTAGCAGCTGCAGAGGCTCCAGCCCGAGAGCCCCTATCCCCAACAGGGGTGAGGGAGGCCAGGGAACCCAGGAAAGGACAGGCCAGGCTTTGTTTTCGGGGATCAGATTTACCTGCCCCTAGTCAGACCCAGAGAGAGGATGGGCAGCCTGGCCAGGAGCCGTGCTCAGCCCAGGAGGGCGCCCTGCTTCTGCCGGCCCTCATGAGGCCAAGCAGGTGCCCAGCCAGCAGGACCCCCTGGCCAGCCACAACTTCAAGCTCTGTCTTGCCTCCCCCAGCTCCCCTCTGCCGTCCTCTCTGCGCCTCTCCTCCTTCTCTCCTCTCCAGGTGTGCACTCCCTTCCCTTCCCCTGTCCTCCTTGCTTCTTATTCCGTTTCTCACCCATTCT
>RJWT010054590.1:0-10267 GCA_004365215.1 Cuniculus paca
GGAGGGATGGAGAGAGGGAGAGGGGGGAGAGGGAGAGAGAGAGGGTGTGAGAGAGAGATTGGAAATTTAGCTCTGTGGTAGAGTGGTCCCGGTTTTGTTCCCAGTACCAAAGAAAAAATGGTACTATTTGCAAAGTGCCACAGTTTCAACAAGAAGGTACTAACTCAGTTGTCAAACAACCTCCAGATTCTACATCCTTTCTTGTGATTTTTTTTCACTTTCTTTGAACACCTTATTTACAACTTTATATACATTTTACTGCTTTTAAGGTACTCGTTACCATAACACAGTATTTGATTTTATTTTTATAACTTGTAGTTTCATCCATTAGTCTTATTTTGGGATTGCCCACCTTTGATAATAAAGAGATCTTAATCTATCCCTCTTGATTTAGCACTGTAGAGGGTGATCTATTTTCTTCCTATGGCTTCTGACCCACAAATCTACATACTTTCCTACTCTGAATTTGCCAACATATTTTTCTTTGATGAGGCTCAGTCTAACTTCTGTTTTCTGTCATAGAAACTAGTTTAACCACTTACCAATTATTTAAATACAGAATGACAAAAAATTGCATATTTTTACTAATTTTTATAATTTTATCAAATTTATTCAATACAAGAACTGACTGGTTGAAATGACACTTGTCCCAGCAACACTTGGGGCAGTCAGTAAGCATACAAACCCACTGCCCAAGGATGCTCAGGGCAAATGGCTAAGTGATTAATTTTTGGAGCTGGGAAACCGGGAATTGAACTCAGGACCTCACACTTGCCAAGTAGGCATGTGCCACTGAGCTAAATCCATGACCCTTAAGTGGTTAATTTTGTCTCTAGTCAGCTAGGTTGCCAATATTTACAATTTTGTTATCCTTAATTGATAATTTTGGTATTTTAGAAAGGAATTAAAAGGAATATATTTGATTAATTTTCATTGAGAGAATATGATTAGAAAACATGGTGTCTATACATTTTATGTTCTTGCTTAAGATGATGAGAAATAAAGAAAACAAAGTTGGTAAGACAATAGGCCAGGTTGACATACGATTTTATTATTGGTCAAGAATTTGTTATAGACACGAGTACTGGGAGCCCTGGCTTGCAAGGCATTAAAGTGCAGCATTAGATCAGCTACTTTTTGATCATCTGTTGATTCTGTTGCAAGTGAACAAATAGAGCATCTATCAGAAAAATAGCAGAGAATTTCATGTGCTTTCTTTAAGGAAGTAAGGGAAATGGGTTGAATGCTCCCCAATAGTAACTCTCATGTTCTTATAAGCAATTATCCTGAAAGAAAGCATTTGCCTGATTCTCAATAGTTAGATTTATGAAAATAATAATGGGACTAAATATTTTCAACAGAGCTCTTGGAAATTATGATAGCTTACTAGAGCCAATATGTCTCATGTATCTTGACTGTGAGATATGACTATTCTGATTATTAAAAGAAAAGAAAGTTTGATATATTAATTTTCATTTTAAAAGTTTATTTATTAAAATAGTTTGGCATTTTTTGACTCAGATTAGAATAATTGAATACAAGCTATCAGGCACTGCAGAAAGACAATACCTTTCTAGGTAAAATAGTGCATTAATTTCATTGGAAAATTAGAATGTTTAAAACATTATTGCATGCTATTCTTAAAGTGTCCATATTTTTGAAATTAGTGTGACTTTTTCCTGTATCCTCTTGTATCAGTCAACAAGCATTTGCAGTTTTGTGTATCTGTCATTCTTTAGACAATGAATATTTTATCAACCACTGACAAGTCTAGTTTTAATCTTTGGCCTGAGATATTTATTCTCCTTTTGAGGATTTGCTGGGTTGTAAATGAAGAATCAAGCAGCAAGAGAGAAGTGATTGCAAAGAAAAACATAGCTGAAATCTACAGAAGTGAATTTGAATATATAATTCTATTTTTGTCTCTACTTTTTAAATTTTTCTACAAAGACTTTGATCTGTGATAATTATGGAAGTATGTTATTTAGGATGTTTCTGACAAGCTCTCTATTTTTCCCTATGAGGTGAGCAGTGGAAAATATTTCCAATGAAATAGCCAGTACTGATGAGATTATTAAACATGGATAGAAGCAATGCAAAATAACAAAATGGTGTGTATTTATTTTTAATTGTTTCAGAGTTTCCAATTTGTTTCATGATGATTCAAATAAAATAAATAGCAAGAAAACTAGAAACATGAAATATAACTTAAGGATGTTAAGTATCCCACGATTGTGTTGGGATTATATTCTGAGATTACATTGATAATTAGTCACATTGCAGAATGGCCATCACACAAGTGGTGTAGACATTAAAATTCATAGAGCAATAACACTCGTAGCACAGAAAGAGGGATAAGAATGGAACAGAATGATAAGAAATCATGGTTTCCTTATTCATTTAAGGTAATTCAAAGAAATGCACTGGGATGTGAACTTTTCAAGAATTCATTTTTGTATACTTGATTTCCATATCAAATATCTAGCCAATAATTGATAATTACCTTACATTTTATGAATAAAATGATAGTACCTATGTGATATGTCTGTTGTAAAGAGTACATGATTCCCTTCATGGTATTTTTTTCCATTCTTATTATATTAACCACAAGTGTGTATCAAAATTGTAGGAGTATGAATTTGAATGCAGATTTACTAAAATGGAATTTCAGATTGGAAGTGGAAATGTTTCCTAACAATGAAAATATTAACAAAATCTATAGACCAGTTTTAGACAGGTTAAACATTAACCATGATTTAAGAAAATCATCAATTTAACTCATTTTTTATAAAATATTTACTAAATGCCTAAAGATACTCTCTACTAAGTATGTGTAAAAATGTCTGATACTATGAAGTTTTCTTCATTGGGGAAACTCTCAGTCTTCTAGGAAGTCACAGTATACCTATAGATATAAATATACAAATTTAAAATAATATATTAAATGACCCAGGGTAAATAGTAGTCCAGCCATATCTTTAGATTTGACACAAACGTTTTCAGATCCTAAGAACTGTAAGGAAATTTTTCTCAGCCTCTCTTGGCTAAGAAAGACTTCTAAAATAAGGAGAAAGACGAGAGTGCTGTTCTTGTTTTCAGTGCTTAAAATCATGCTGTATTAAAGCTGAGAACATATTTCTTAATACTGATTTTTATAGCTTGTCTATTAACACTTCATTTGGTCTAAATTTATTCTAGGCTTCATGTAATCAATTAGTTTAAACATATGGGAAGTGAAGATAAAGTATTTTATAATTCTTATCAGATATGCACATTAATACCCATAAGAGGAGTATCCTCTGAAATTTACTGATTCTTTCATTTCAACAAGCAGTGAAGACAATTTTGGAAAATGTATTTGCCTAGCAGATTTTTACTTGGAGATCATTTTGGGTGGTGCTACGTGAATTTAATGTGTGGATATTATTCAACACTCTTAAGACAGAACAAGCAGCAGAAAAAGAGCAGCGTGTTCATTATCTGAGAAGACAGAATTAATATCAGTACATATTTTAATTTGGATTAACAACACAACCTTCGACAATGCTGTTATTTTCCATCTTTCCTTTGACTAGTTCAAGTGATTGCATACTTCTTGCATAAACTATGCATTGCATCTAATTTTGTAATTTCAGAAGACATAACATATCTTTTCATTATGCACCTCTCAAGGTTCCCCCCAAAGTTTCCATAGAGATCAAGTCATATAATCACAGCAAAAGCTAATCAGCTTCACTTGTGAGAAAGAATGTCAGGAAAAGTAAATAGAAGCAGTAAATCAGGAGACAATTGAGAAGGCAAACAGAACACTGAGGTTACTAAATAATCCAGAAGAGGTGGGATCAGAGGCACTCACAGAATTAACCTTTTTGCCACGTTCTGTGATCACATTCTTTACTGTCTCAGTGCTTAGCATACACTCCGCCTGCTAATTAGAATGGAACAAGAACATTTTCCTTCCTATGCTGTAACCAAAATTTAAGATAACGGTAATAATTATTCTGCATTCCGTTTTGCCCTTGGGAATGAATGCATGGAAGCCGGCAAGAGGGAACTTTTGTTTACCGATGACTATTGTTTTTTTCCCCAAATTCTTTTTTTTAAAGTTGTTTTAATTAAACCATTGATGAAGTTTATTATCGTTCTTTATTGTGTTCACAAGAGTTTTTAAATTATATTAAATCCTGCATTTGGAAATTTATTTTCTTTAAAAACAAATGTTTAGGGGTTGTATTATTGTCATTATTAATAATTATAATGAATGCTAATCATTTAAATATTATCACTTTCCTTGTCTTACTATTCTATTGGCCTTTTGAATTGACCTGATTTTTTTTATTTTATTGAAGAATAGAAAGGATAAGTTGTAATTATATGATCATTTTTCCCTTAAAGGTTTACTTTTCATCAATGAGAAGTATTTGTTTCTATATTCCTAGATGCCCGGTAATGATGCCAAATTATAAATTAGTGTGGTTTGTTATTAAGATTTCTATTCTCACAACAAACATACTAGGTGAATCAATTTAAAATAGGAAAGGTTTGTTTTAGTTCACGATTGGGAAATTTGCTCCAGAAGTGTTTGGGTCCTTTGCATTCCAGCCTGTGAAGCTGACCTCTCTGGGCAGCGAGTATTCTTAGAAGGAAGCTGCTCATCTCAAAGCAGCTAGGAATCAGAGAGAAAGGAAGACATGGAGTTCTCCCATCCCCTTTTGGAGCATGACTCCAGCGACCTAAAAATCTCTCAATCACCACCGCTCAAAGGTATGTGCCACCTTTGAATAGCACCAAGCTGAGAACTAGGTCTTTAACACATGGGCCTTGTAGGACATCCTGGATTCAAACCATAGTACATGACAGAAAAAAAATAAGTATGAAACACAGCTAGAGATGTGGCTTGGTGGTAGAGCACTTGCCTAAGAATGTGTTTGAAGCCCTTGATTCAAACCGCATTAAATAAATAAATAAATAAATAAATAAATAAATAAATAAATAAATTCCTAAAGGACATAAATCATATATTTATTCATTAAGAGTTACTGGCTATCAAAACCAAACGGCAAAGGTTTTTTTTTTTAATGATATTTCTGTCTGATAGATCTGTCCAATATAAAGAAGCACTTCAGATAGGTAAAACAATTTTGTCCCATCATTTTTTTTTCTTTCAATACAGGAGTTTGAACAAGAACCTTTGCATTGAGCTACATCCCCAACTCATTTTGGGGTGGCAATAGAGGAGGGTCTTACCAAGTTGCTAAATTTCCGAGACTGTGCAATTTTAAATTTTATTCCTGTGCCACTGTCTAAGGGAAAGACTATGAGCAGAACAGTGGTTGGTTCAATGCTTTCCATGACTTTGATTGGAGCCATGTGCCAACAAACTTTACAGAGAATTTGTACATTACTTTGAAAATTAGGTTGGAATTTATTGTTAATTGCAAATGAAAAATTTAAAACACTCATCCATTTTCCTATATTTTCTGCAAAAATAAAATAGCCTTTATAAATGATGTTCAATAGCATATGTAGAAAATAATCATATAGTTGACATACTCTGAAATATTATTATCGAATAAAGGAATTTAACTATCTAATATGAATTTCAACAATCAATTTTAACAGAAGAGAGAAGTTAGCCTTGACTGATTATCTTGCTGCACTACCTGGATATATATACTTTTAACACTTTCAGACATGCTATAATGTTTCAGACTTTCAGAAATTACACCAAGAGGTATAGACTAAGCAAATTTTAAAATTTTGATATAAATGTTTTCAATTAAGTAATATGTAATATAATAAAAACAGTAGAATAGATTATTAAGGAGAAACTCAACCAGAGTGTCACCTGGGAATAACATGGTTGTTTATTATGAGGCAGTTTATTAATCCAGGATGTCAAGTTAATAGAATTAAAAGGTCAAATGATTATTTCAATAGACTCAGTATAGATGCGGGATAAGTATCATACAAAACAGCATGACTATTAATTTATGGGAAAAACATTCAGTAAAACAACGACTACTACATGCGTTGTAATTAAACTTACACATGTCCCATTGTGTGCACACACACATGCACACACATGCACACACACATACACACATAAGCTCTGGAGCTGGGAGGTTATTTCATGGGAAGCACAAGAAACTCTTAAAAATCATTAACAAGTTATGGATAATCATCACCTCTAGAAGCACTTAACAATTGGTATGAAATATTATCTAATATAATGAACAATAAAAAGTATTAAAACTTTGAAAGTCAAAAGAATGGGTATACTATCTCTAATTGCATAGGATGTAATTATACGTTTGAAGAATCAAATGGAATTAATGAATGAAAAAACTATTTCAAGATACAACTTACTAATGTAAAAGGGATAGTACTTCTGAAATTGTCTGCTACTGATTTCTGAAAAAGCACATCATTAAATGTTCAGGATTTTTCAAGGTGGTCTATGTATTATTGAAAATTCAAAATTGACTACAGTGATATTAGCAAAAGTTATAAATTCTTGCATCCCCTCCCTAAGTCTCACATGTTCAGAGGTGGATCATGGGACGCTATATTCATCAATGCACTAATCTACAGATAAGTTTAAAACTGAGGTTGGTGTTAAAAGGTGGACCCCCACTGGGGAAGGTAGGTTGCTGGGGGCTACATTTGGAAGGGTTTATCTATCTGGTTCTTACACTGTCTCAGCTTCCTGCTCACTTTCATTCACTATGTCATCTCTGCCTTAGAAACAGTGACAATGAGCTAAAGTCTCTGAAACCATGAATGGGAATAAACTTTTTCTCCTTTAAATTGAGTATGTCAGGGACTTTGTCCTAACAATGCAAAGGCGAGTCATGCATAAACATATTCATTGGTAATAGAAAATAAAATCAGTATGCAGCATTATTCACAATCGTGAAAATATGTAAGCATCTCAAGTGTTCATGGACAGATGAATGGATAAACAAAATATCCTAAGTGTGTACATGATTGTGTGTATATATATATGTAATATTTCTATATACATTTGTATGTAGTATGCTTTATATATTATATGTTTTATATATAATGTGATGTCATATATTTCATATATATGATGGAGTGTTATTTATTCTATAAAAGGCAAGTATTCTATGTGATACAACATTGATGTCCCATGAGGGCACTCTTTAATAAATACTATGTCATTGGAATTCTACAGATACAATTTGTTGTATACCTGTGCACCTTTCTGATCAATAATATATTATGGCTAAGATCTTGATCATAGCATGGTTCCATAATTTGAATTCTGGTTTTACTACTTAGTAGACTGTATAACTGATACAGCTAGTTTTCTGTGCCTCAGGTAAGCATTTTACAAAATAGAGGCACTAATATCTTCCGATGGGGATGTGGTGAGAAAAATATTTTCCCTAAGCATGACAAGGACCCAAAGCCAGTTTTTAATATTATTTTTCACATTGCACAAAATATATTAACATATATATGATTAATGCCTGTATTAAGACCAAAGGTTTCCTTTCTCAGTAGTGTTCATCAGGCACTGTGTAAGACACTACATACTTTTTATTAAACCTCATGAACCAGAGTATTTTAATATTGGGAAATAAAGACTACAGATTAAATATTTTTCCTAAATTTCCTCATTTATAAAGAAATAGAAGTAGATGCAAAAGATGAAAATAATCATCCTAAATTAAATTTTATTTTCCTTGACTCCAGTCTTTATCCCACTCATGAGACATAATAATTTTTAAGAATTCTTCCTTTCAGTTATTTTACTATCTGATATTAACTACATTAAAGTTTTTAACTGGTTGATGATTTTTATTTAGTCTGAAGTTAACTTCATTAAGGAAGTCAAGCAATTTATCTCATAACATGTAAAATGCCTTCATTTTGGTTCTTTTCTATAAATTCCATCTTATCGTCTTTTCTAATAATTTTTTCTATTTCCAGATTGTTTTCTGGATGCTTTTTGCGTATCTATGAGAAAAATATAATAACAAAGGCAACATTCTATCACCATTACTTGTAAAAACAAATGGGAAATTCATTACACTAGGTGAATGAGCAGTACATTATGTGAGATTTTTGACTTAACAGAGAAACAAACCTGAAGGATTAATGACAGTTTTACGTGAAAATCTGTTGTTTTCTTGACAACTTTATTTATGTTTTAGAAAAGTTTTAGATTTATGCAAATGTTATGGAGTTAATACTGAGAATTCCAAATTCCACAAAGGCAGGTTGCTCCACAAATAGTAATTTACATTAATATGTTGCATTTGTTACAAATAATACAGTTTTAATGATTCATAATAACTAAATAAAGTCATTTAGTATTTAGGTTTCATTAGTTTTTAATCCTTTTTCTTTTCTAGGATCTCACTCAGGCTATCACAATATACTTAGTTTTCTTGTCCCCCTTAAGGTCTTCTAAGCAGTTAAAATTTTGCAAACTTTCACTGCTTTAGATGACCTTGACTGTTTTGAAGAGCAATGATGTGGTATTTCATAGAATACCAATAAGTCAAAATTTGTCTGATATTTTCTCATTAGTAGACAGGGGTCAAGATTTTTGAAAAAACAAAACAAAACAAAAGAAACAGACAGCATTGGTAATTAAAACAAGAATACTTTGTGTCATATTGAGAGTCCCCATTTAAAACATGTTTTTGTTGATACTATTCAACGGCCCAAACACTATTGCTATTGACAGTGGTCACTTGACTGAGTTGTGTTTCCCAGACTTATCATTGAGAAGTTATTCTTTTCCTCTCTTCTTTAGTGTATTCTTTGAAAGAAAAATATTAAATGAAGTCCACACTTAAGTAGGAGTAATGCTGTCTTTGAGGAAGAAGTAAATTAAAATTTGTTTGAAATTCTTTTGAATAGAAGATTATGTTTTCTTGCCATTTTGTCTATGCATCCAATTATATATTTACATCAATATGAACTCATGAGTCTGTCTTATATATTGACTTATGGAGTTCCAATTCATTATGAATTCACTTTGTTATTCAAATTGTCCCAGCAATGGACTATCAAACTGACTCCTGGGTCTCACTGACACATTGACATCCCCTCTTCATTGTGGGTTTTTACTAGTTTGAATCCAGGCTTAATTTCTGACAGTACGAGATGCTCTATGCACATTTATATTTTCCAACTCAGTCTAAGCTCTAGTCATGTCTTTATAGAACCTTTATTCTTTTTGACGATGAATTGTATTTGTAACCAAGCTTCAAGTATTACTTGTGTTTGTTGTCACTGTATAGCATAGATTCTAAGTCCTCTTACCTGAAAGACCAACGTAATAGATATGTATAAGCATAACTGGGTATATACACATATCTATAAATATCAGCATATATACATATGCCTATAAATATTTATAAATATCAGCACTAGTATGTATATCAAGCTAATCATGAGCTCATAATTTTTGCAAATGTAATGTATTAATATATGTATCATTCTAGCCTCATCTCTTTGATTATCTGCACACTCATACTCTAATAGTACAAAATCTTACTCTTAGATCCACTACTTAACTGTTGAATTCTATATACAGGCAGAATTCACTCAGAAATGTAAGCCTTATCCTTATGAAAAACAATCTTGTGACTAGAGAAAAGGTCTGATGTTCAGTTTCTTTGCCAGTAGTTTTAAGGGCTCATTTGAAAAGTCAACATTTGCTTCCATTCAATTCCATAAAGGTATTTTGTATATGTCTAACACAGCGAAGTTTGATCATAGCCTGCATATAACCCCCTAAATGATATTTTTTAAAAATTTACATTAAAATTAATTTTTAATGGTAAAGATTAACTGGCTTTGTACATTGTTTTATATATCCATAAAAATTTTAATCACCTTAAAGTAATTCCATGTTTCATCTACTTTCCACTCCTTCCTCTGTCCAGTGACCATTTTACTGTCAATACAGTAGTCCATTTTCCAGAATGTCATATAATTGAAATTATAATACTTGTAGCCTTTTCAAGATGGCTTTTTAATTAGTAACATTTGTTAAAATTTCCTTCATATCTTCTTCATTCACTAAAATTTATTTTTATTAATATATGTTTGCAATGCATAATAAATTCATTCATCATGGAGAATTGGTACTTACACAAATCATATCTTGATCTTTTTTCACTTCTTTTTCCCTCCTTTCTGCTCCTTTGCTATTTTCAGACCGCAAACTTTTATATGGATTGGTAATTCATTTACTTTTATTGCAAAACATTTTTATTAC
>RJWT010054591.1:0-10267 GCA_004365215.1 Cuniculus paca
AGGGGAAAGTCGCTCCGCTCATGGTGTCTAGGAGGTGCAGGACAGTAGAGGATTTCCAGAGACTGGGCCAGGGACTAGATACATCACATCCTCACTACCTACTCAGACACATCCCAAAACATGCTTTAGTAATCTTCTCAGCTTCTCTCAAGTTAATCAAATTGACAAGATTAACCATGACCCTAGTATAAAATTGATAATTGGAGCTAAAAGGCAGGGTAAGTCAAGAGAAAATAAGTAGGGAAACACTGGGGTTGAGCCTTGCAGCAAGAAGAAGATGTTGCTGAAGGAGATATAGGTACTGGTTAGCAAGGTAAGAGAAATCTGTCACAATGATCCTACCATATAGTACCTCCTTAGTCACCCATTGCTTCAAGTTTGGATTTTTGTGACTGTGTTAAACTTTTAATTAGTAGCAATAAGCACTTGAAGTATGCTTAAATGTTTACACTCTTTTGAAAAAAGAAAGTTTTCTTGTGTTCCTAATAACCAATGGTTAGTCATAGAAGGATGTTAGAGCAGACTGTTCTGTGAATAGGTAACCCAGGATGTCAGAAATGTCAGACGTTAAAGGAAGACAAAGAGTATAAAACCCGAGAAAAGACCATGGTATTCAGCAAGGAGACCACTAGAGCTCTCTTTATGACACAACAATGACTGTATGGTCAAGTTAAGCAATTAGTAAAAACTAAGAAAATAGGACTGGTTTCAAATATTCTTTAGGGAAGTTTGGTGGTTAGAACTGTGTGAGTGTGTGCGCATGTGTGTTATTGTGCATTTTTACCTCTTGTGTCCTACTTCTTCCAAAACCTAATATTCTCTAGGAATTGAAATCCTGCCTGAAAAGTAAGCCTGTTCTCCATTAACTCTGATGCCCAAGCAGAAGAACCGGGAATCTCTTCTTATTTATAGTGTTGTGCTAGGAGCCAGAGGAAGATACAAACAAGTGATCCTGGAGTCTGCTATATTATGACAACATCATATTATCCATACAAGCTTTCTCCAGACACTTAGTAGGAGCCATGTTATACAGCTTAAAGGAAAGGAGTAGAAGAATAGAAAGCTTCTAATAGCCAATAGTAGAAGGAAATAAAATGGGAAATGGTCTGGAAAAATTTGAAGCCTGATATTTGCTCCTTCAAGGTCAAGCAGAAGTCATTTGAAGCTAAACACTGTAAGCATCTAGTGTTGTGTATGTTATTATGTCTCACCCACCACCATTACCACCATTCCCGGCTATCATTTATGGAAACCGTGCATGAACTACAAATAGAAACTTCCGGACTGTTTTGGTTTTGTAGTGCCTATACCACATTGTTTACTGTGCTGTGTTTGCACCAACACTCCAGGAGGTGTTCGAGTTGAAATTTTAGCTCTGTGGCTAATTGAGGAGCATTTATTGTAGAAAGTGATTTGAGAAACCCACCTTAGCCTTCTCATGTCTTCTTCTCTCTTGTTTTCGTGCTTCACTATCTGTGCATACATCTTTCTAGAACTTATTCAGGAGCCAGTGTGTCCAAGCCTAATGTTAACTGCATACAGTATTGCAACCAGGCTTGATGAGGAGAAAGCCTTGCCTCCCTCGTTGTTTTTAAGATATAATCTATGGCCTTGGTGTCAGTACAATGAATCTAGAGGAATTTTTATGTGTACAATGAATAGTATTTTTTCCTTAAATGAAGGAGAAAGGGAATATCTATCATATGCCCATTGATTTATTCATCATTTAAATTCCATGTGTTTATTACTTCAAAATTTATGAAGCTTGCCCTAAGTGTCATGCCCATTTAACAGTGCACAAATATATTACTTACCAAATGGAAAAGATGGACTCAAGCCTTACTGAAATTCAGAGCAAGACAAGAACACATGAGGTTGGGGCAGGAAGGAGTAGGACTCCTGTTACAATTTTTTTAAAACCATTACTCTAATTGAATATGTTTTCTCTAAAAGGTAAGGTTCAGACTAAGAGGCAGCATGACTGGATTTTAAATTAAATTTGAATTCCTTCAAGGAAAAATTTGCCCTTATGCTGAGCTGTGGTGGTAATTAGAATATTAGGCTTTTGAAACATTCTGATTTGGAATATTTATTTCTCGAAAGCTTTACTTGTCAATATGCGCTAGCTTTTTAAAAAAATTTGTTAACCCACTTAAAATGTAAACACTGCTATCTGCCTAGGACTTAGCAGCATTGTTTTTTGTACCAGGAATCAAACTCATAACCTTGCACTTGCCAAGCAGACACTGTGCCACTGAGCTATATCCCCAGCTCTTAGCAGCTTTTTGAGTAAGAGTGGAACAATACTAAGTCACCATCAGTTTTGTACATAGGCCACTAGATGGAAGCATTTTACGTGTTTTAAGATTTATCACAGGGCTCCTGCAAATGCTGAGCTGTGCCTGGTGGGCTCTGAGGCATGGAAATGTTCAGAAATCTACAGCAAGACCATTACTGATTGATTTTCAAAAAGGAGAAGAAAGTTTTCTCTGTTATTGTCTTACCAATTTTTGGTCAGAGAACCAACTAATTTGGTCAAGCTGCTATTCTTCATGGTAGAGGAGTTATCAGAACACTGAAAATTTAGATTTATAATTACAGAATCTCTAAAGTACATTTTTAGTGAAATTCTTTTCAGCCTATATTTTCAGCATTCAGGGTAGCGGCGCTTATAAGTGCCATTACTTAAGGATACTGAATGCAGACGTGTACATATCACAGAACCTCTTGAGTGATGACACAAGTACTAGCTCTGTCTCCTTTCACTGTGATCTATCAGCTTCTTCTAGCCTGTTATCCTTATTGTACTGGTCTACTTTCTCTTACCATTTATTCATATAGCTCTTCACTTAGTATGGTTTCATGTATGTTTGCTTTGTATGTTTATTTCATCAATTAGTTCACAAGCTCTTTGAAGGTGGAGACCATATTTTATAGTTCTCTTTCATTTCCTATGGTGTTCAAGATAGGGCACAGAAAAGATGGATAACAAACTTCTGAACCCAGTAAAATAGAACACGATACGACTCAGACAAGCACAAATTGAGGTGGTGCATTACCTAAAGGGTATCTCTGGAACCCTATGATTGTTTATGGATTCTGTTTCCATTTCTACAGCTAATGCTTTCCACTGTACATCATTATTGCAGTTTCCAATTTTATGTCTCATTGAGTCTAGGTCTAAATTAAGGCAGTTACAGAAGCTAGTTTTGAAATGTATATGCATGCTTTCTTATAAAATACTAGAGATCGTATTCTCTGTTTCACTTTCTTTCCCCTTAAAAAAATCACAATCCTATTGGAATTTCTTGGTTAAAATTCCTGTAGAGTTCACAATAGAAGTAATTAAAGTCACATTGTTTCTCAGAAACCTAATCTTTTAGAAAGAGTCTTTGCAAAGTAAGTAGATACATTCTTCTTCTTCTTTATATTAAAATCTCTTAATATTTAGCACTGTAGTTTGATATTCTGTACAGTTTCTTTGAAGGGATCATGTAAGATACATTGGATAGCTTGTGATTGGACAGAGAGAAAAAGAGGAGGAAGAGGCTAGTTAAAGAAATTGCCATTTTATTGATTTTTTCCCCCCCGAGGTTCTGAAAGCTTAATTAAGGAGAGAAAGAGAAGAAATATTAGGAAGGAAAAACTCTGAGGACCTAATGAACAACTGAATATGGAAAGTAAAAAGAGAGGAAAGACTAGTATTACTTCTAGATTGTTTAATGGTTAGAGGAGGCCTTATGAATACCAGAATGGGAGGGGAAGAACAGATCCAGAGGCAAAGTCAAAGAGTCTGGGTTTATACCTGCTGTTTGCAAGCCTTCCATGAGCCATCTGAGTACCGTTGTCTGGAGCTGGTGGGAGGCAGAAGTATGGAGGGAAGTCTGAGTTAGACTTAAAGACCAGTAAGTGACCAATTATGAACTTTTAGGAAAAACTAACATTTGTGGGGCACGAATAAAAAGATGGGCCCTGAAAATGAAAGGTAAACAATTAGTGATGAGCATTTTCATGGATGCCAAGGAAAGATTCAAGAAGAATGTGTGGTCCACACAGCTCAGTTACTAGGAGGTCTGAGAAGGAGGGAAAGCTTGAATTATGCAAGGGGAAGGCTAGGTTCAAAAGAGCCACAGGAAGAGAACACAACTTGTAATGAGCTAAGGAAGAAACGTTCTTTGAGATTCCTCCCACAGTGCAAATGGTATACTGGCACTCCATAAATGCTCAGCTTGTTAGTCTGAGTTGGGTAATAGTGACCAGAAAACACCACAGTGGTTCTTAACTGAGAGGGAAGGATATGCTCCCCAGAAAGGAACATAATAGAATAACTGGGGAATGGTATTTGAAGCACAAGATCCTTGATCTTCACTCATCCTAATTTGGATCTCAGCGACCTCTTGCAATTTCTTCCCCAAGATGGGAATCATTCTGTGCAGTTAAAAATGATAGTGAAGGGCAGGTTTGAACTGCAAACATGAAGATGGAGTGAAAAAGATGGGAACCACAAAATCCGTGTAATAGAAATGATTAACTGTATGTATGCTTAGTTATATTAGTTTTTGTATATATGCATGAGATCTTTTACAACCAAAGAACTAGTGGCAGATATGTGAAACTTATTTCAACATAATTTATTTTTCCTTAAAGTACCCAATTTTATTATAGTACAACATTTGTGTCTTTTGCTAAGAAAGGACACAATAAAATGTAGAATTCTTTGGTTTCAATAAATAAATTTTGAGTACTATGAAGTACAACTAACTTTATCTTCCATTTTGATACAATAATCTAGTTCCATAAGTAAAAATAAAGTACTATACTTGCTTGGGATGAGAACATGATGAAATGTGATTTTTTTGTCACAGGAACTCCCTGCATCCAGGCAGTGAGCTGAGAGAGCCACATATCATCTGCTTCCACCCGTTGGTCCCTGTTGCAGGAAGGAACTCCCTGCAGACAGGTGGCTTGCACAGAGAGACCCAGCAGATCCACTGCTGCCCACCAGCTGCCAACAGTAGAAGGCTTGCTTCCTGGCAGCCAGCGGGAGCAGGGACATGCAGCCAGGTAAGCCTTGTGCACCCACAGGCTGCCATTGAAGGCCCTTGCTTCCTTTGAGCAGCCATCACCCACTGGGAGAATCAGGCAAACACACCCTGTGTGCCTGCCACCATCATGGGAGTCCCAGGGTAGGCACGTAGGCTGAGAGAAGCAGCCCCTCCAACATGCACCCCTGATTATTGGGAAAACCCCAGTGTAGCTGTACAGGTCTGGAGAAGCCCACCTCCCATCCTGTTACTTCCCTATAAACCTGAGGTCAGAGGGACCCAGGTGCCTGTCCTATTCCCCTACACCATTGTGGGACAACCATTCTGGGAAGTGCCTGGGACCCTACTACAAGCTTCTTGGGAGCAACCCAGGAGAATAAGAAGAAGGAGCAAAAGGCAATCTCAGACCTCCAGCCCACACAGAACAAAGCTGGGAGATACAGTCACAGAAGAAAATGAAAGTCTCACACCTGAAATCTCAGAGAAGATAACAATGGAAATAAAGAAACAACTTCATGAGACTGTAAAAGTAATCAGATCAGAAATAATATCTCAGGTGAAAGAAGAAATGAAAAACATAATGAAAGAATTCCTAAGCATATCTAAAGAAGACTTAGATAAAAAAGAAGAGCATAAGAAATGTTGGAAACCTTGAATGAACAATATGGAAAGGAATTACAATGCATGAGACATTCAAAAAGATATCCAGGAAATTAAAAAGTCTATCGAAATCTGGCAAAACTGCTTGAAAGACACTGAAGATAGACTTTCAGACCTTGAAGACAGGATTGCAGCTAGTGATCACGAAAGGAAAGATTTTTTAAAAATAACAAGGAATCAGGAAATAACAGTTCAATGACTGCAGGATGATGCAAAGAGAAATAATTTAAGAGTGATAGGCATTAGTGAAGAAGCAAGGGTCAACACAAATGACATAAAAATGCTATTTACAGAAATAATAGCAGAAAAGCTCCCAAACGTGGGAAAAGGCTCTGGTGTGCAGGTAAGTGAGGCATATAGAACCCC
Source organism: Cuniculus paca (assembly GCA_004365215.1). Taxonomy (NCBI): domain Eukaryota; kingdom Metazoa; phylum Chordata; class Mammalia; order Rodentia; family Cuniculidae; genus Cuniculus; species Cuniculus paca. The sequence goes on from RJWT010054591.1 coordinate 6,072, forward strand.
AATTAGCTATAACCAAAGTAAATCTATAATCAAGATCCCAGAAATTCAGCACAAGAACAGAATATTAAAAGCTGTTAGAGAAAAGAAACAGATCACCTAAAAAGGAAAACCCATCAAACTCACAGCAGACTTCTCAAGACAAACCATCAAGTCAAGAAGAGTTTGGAGTGAAGTGTTTCAAATCCTGAAAGAGAACAACTTCCAACCCAGATTGATGTACCCTGCAAAACTATCTTTCAAATTGGATGGAAAAATAAGATACTTCCATGATAAAGAACAACTGAAGGAATTCATGACCACCAAACCAACCCTACAGAAAATGCTGAAGGATACTCTAGAGAGAGATAAAGATGACTATGGTTCCAGGAACAGCAGCAGAGGAGGATCGTCAAACAAGACAGGCAATTGAATGAAGAAGAAAAGCAGGAGGCCAACAACAATAGCATGGCAGAGACAAACCAATATTTGCTAGTTTTAACCAGTAATGTAGATGGCCTCAATTCAGCAATTAAAAAAAAGTAGGGAGAATGGACCAAGAAACACGATTCATTAATATACTGCATATAAGAAACACATTTAACTCAAAGGGAAATTCATAGACTGAAAATCAAAAGGGAAAAAATATTTGTTCTGTGCGACTGAAGACCAGAAAAAATCAAGGATAATTAGCCCAGCAACCATAGAATGGATAAGAAAGATATGGCATTTTCATACAATGGAAAGCTACTCAGCTACAAAGTAGGATAATCTTGAGGTTCTTTGGTAGCGACTGAAGATCATGTTTGTGGGTGAAACCGTTTGAACTTATATGGGTGAACACTAGTATAAAAAGCAGGAGTTAGTGGGACCCCAAAACACAATAGATATTATAAAAGTCATAGGGGAGGAAACACCTAGAAGGAGAAGGTGGTAACCAATGTTAATTTCTTATGATCTTGTCTTGAACTCTTGTAACGTTTTCACAATTTGGTAGGTTTGGTTCTGTTCTGTGCTGTTTTGTTAGATTTTACTGTGTCAGATGGTGTGAGCAGCTAGTTTGAATACAATGGGATGTATTATGGTAATCATGGCTGGTTTCCTATTATCTCATTTTGTAGTCCTATAATGCTTTCATTCTTCTGTTTAATTGGTTTTACTCTGTTTTGTTTTGCTTGATTTTATTATATGTGATGGTATGAACAACTATTTTGAAGAAAAAGAGGCATTATAGTAACCATTGTCCATTTCCTGTTATCTGGTTTTGAAGTCGTGTAATGCTTTCATTCTTTTGTTTTGATTGGTTTTAGTCCATTTCTTATTATTTGATTTCACTGTGTATAAGGGTATGGATAGTTATTTTGAAGAGAACAAGAGACTCTAGGGAAGTCATTGTTGATTTCCTATTGTCTTATTTTGAAGTCCCATAATGCTCTCATCCCATTGTTATGGCTGGTTTTATGCTATTTTGTTTTGTTGGACTGTGTTGTGTGTGAAAGTATGGACAGCAATTACAAAGAAAACAAGAGACCTTATGGTGACCACTGTTGATTTCCTGTTGTCTTGTTGTGAGGTTGTGTGTTGGTTGCATTGTTCTGTTCTAATTTGCTTTGTTCTGTATTGTATTGTTTTATTCTCTTTAAAATAAAAAAAAGAAATGTGATTTTTTAATCAGAAAGGCATTTATCATCACCTAATCCATAGAATGAATACCACTCATCCCAATTATCTTATTTCATAGTGCCCTGTCCATAAGTTATAAATGTATACTCACTTCTATACTTGATTAATGTCTATATCACTCATAGTTCATGAACTCCTTGAAAATAAGTATCAAATATGTTTTATAACAAATCCAGCATTTAGGAGAATATCTGGGAAGAAAAGTTGAAAGCATTCAGTAAATATCTTGCTCTATATGTGAAAGCAACTTGTAATGCAAATAAATTAAACTCTGACTATGTGAGATGAATACTATGATGTCACACTCATTAGCAAACAGCCTTTTAGGAACAACAAAAATGTGTCAAATAATTCATTAGTTTGAGTCTAGTCTGGTTTAAAGTTTTACCTGAATATACTAAACCTTTTCAGATACAGTATGTTAGCATTTTAGGAAGTGTGATTTTTCAATTTCAATAGAGGTGAGAGACATCTACATTTAAAATTATAAGACATTGAAGCAAAAATTGAAGAAAACACTAGAAGATGAAAAGACACTGCAGGTACATGCATTGGGAGAATTATGACTGATATCATTAAAATGACCATAATACCAAAAACGATCTATAGATTCCTGCAACCCCTATCAAAATATCAGATAATCGTCACAGAACTAGAAAAAAATCCTAAGATTCATATAGAAAAACAGAATACCTCCAAAAGCTAAAACAATACTGAGCATAAAGAATGATATTTAAAAAAATGATGTTGAAAGAGTCACAATATTCTATTTCAAAATATACTAGAGATCCATTGTAAGCAAAAAAGACATCATATTGTCATAAAAATAGACTTCTGGACTAAGAGAATCAAGCAAAGGCCCAGAAATAAACCTAAACATTGCTAGCTAACTGATTCTTGACAAAGGAGCAAAAAACACTGGAGAAAATATAGCTTCTTTAACAAATGGTGCTGGGAAAATTGGGCATTCACCTATAGAAGATTATAACTAGATTCCTACCACTCTTTGGTACAAAACAAACAAAAACCTGAAAATAAATCAAATATTGTAATATGAGACATGAAACTGTGAAAGCAGTTCATATCACAGGCAATAAATTCTTGAGTAGGACTCCAATAGCTCAAGAAATAATACCAATCATTGACAAATGGAATTATGTAAAATTAAAAATTTTCTGCACAGCTAAAGAAAACAATTAACAGAGTGAAGTGACAGCCTACCCTATGGGAGAAAATCTTGTCAACTATCAAACCGAGAATTGGTATCCAGACTATACAAAAACTCAAAATTTTAACAGTAAAAGAGCAAGCAATCCAAACAATAAATGGGTAAATGAGCCAAACAGACACTTTGGAAGAAGTACGAATGACCAGTCACTATATGGAGGAATGTTCAGCACCTTTAGCCATCAGGGAAATGGCAAATCCAAACTACAGTGAGAGTTCATCTTACTCCTGAATTGCTATCATCCAGTAAAGAAGAAAAACGCTGGTGAGGCAGTGGTAGAAAAAGGGACTCTTACGCACTGTTGCTGGGAATGTAAATTAATACAGCCACAATGGGAATCTGTGTTTTCAAAAAGCTAAGAGTATAACTACCATATGATCCAGCTATATCCCTTCTGGGTATGTACCTGAAGGAATCAACATCAGTATGCTACAGGGATAGACTGCATATCAAAGTTTAGCATGACCCTATTCACAATAGCCAAGTTATGGAATCAGATTAGATGCCCATCAGCAGATGAATGAATAAATAAAATGTGACATGGATCAGAGTATTAATCTGTCATAGAGAAAAGTAAAATCATGTCATTTACAGGAAAACAGATTGAACTTGCTTCATAAGTGAGGTAAGGAACACTCACAAAGGCAAGAAATATGTTTTCTCTCTTAGGTGGAATCTAGGAGGGAAAAGGCAACACAGAAGTAGAAGGACAACATAGGAAGCAGGCAGGAAGTGAGAGGAGGGCGAAGGGAGTAAGAGAGTCATAAGGAGGATGGTTGGGGCCAAGTGTATTATTTGCATGCATGAAAATATCAGAAAGAAACACCAGTGTATTGTTTAGTTATTATGTGCCAATACTTATAATTAAAAAGAAGAGCAGAAAAAACCATGTATTCATGGCTGAAAAGAGTGGGATAAAATACAGATTACCTATGTCTGTTTTCTTGCTAATAGACATCGAGATGTCTTTAGTCATAATTTTTACCATTATAAATAATACTTCAGTTAACATTATTGTAGAACCATCACTATATACTAATGCTTTTTTTTTTGCAAGACATTTTAAGATAGGCTTTCTGGATCAAAAGTATGTGATGTTTTAATTTTCATAGATACTTTCTGTTCAAAATGTTTGTGGTGACTTAGACTCCCAGCGTCAATATAAGAATGTCAATTTCCTAGCAAACTTTTTACTTATCGCTAATTTAAAGGCTGAAACTTGATGCCATTTCTGTTTAATTTGAATTTTCCTTAATATATTGACATGAAACATCAGCAAAGAATTGTATCGACAACTTATATGTTTGGA
>RJWT010054592.1:0-10264 GCA_004365215.1 Cuniculus paca
TCAGGTGTTTGGCTTATACTGTCTTTTATATCCATGTCTCTTAGGCTTGTTTGGGATGGGCTGGATGTGTGAGACTGCATTTTGCTTTTTCGTTTTGTCATTTTCCCATATTCCCCTGTGGCAGCTGAATGCAAAGTCTCAGTTGTTTCCTGGGTTGAGGATGGCTGTCTGTAATGCAGTTTCTCCAGTTGAGAGGGGATCTTTAGACAGGTCTTACCGGATCCCTAGGGGCACCTGAAGGCTCCCTAAGTTGGGGGAATATGCTGGGCGGACCTTCAGCACGCCCTGCTTTGTATGCCAAGGCTCTCTGGCTGCTTGAGGTTGCTGGGCGGGGACCCACAATGTTGCACGTGAGGTCCCAAGGCTGCGCGGCTAGGTGAAATTCGCTGCTTATGCCTTCAGCCTTCAGTTCATGCCAGGCCCACTTCTGAGGCTGCCCCACTGCCTGGGGTCGCTGGGCAGGGCCCAGGAAGGACCCCAGGAATGTTTCAAAGGTCCCTGCTTGTTTGGGGAGGCTGTGGGTCGCCCTCCCAGGTTGCGCAGGACGTCCTGAGCTGCAGGGCTGGGTGGTGATGTCTGTGTGTGCGTTCAGCTCGCGCCAGACCCACCACTGAGGCTGCCCCTCTGCTTGGGGTCACTGGGTGGGGCCCAGGCAGGACACTGGGGCTGTTCCAAATCTCCCTGGTTGTTTGGGGAGACTGGGTGGGGCCCTACCAGGTTGTGCATGAGGTCTGGAGCTGCGCGGCTAGGTGCAGATGGCTGTGTGAGCTTTCAACTTGTGCCAGGCCCACTGCTGAGGCTGCCCTGCTGCTTGGAGTCGCCCAGCGTGACCCAGGCAGCTCTTTAGATATACTCTTAAGAGTATATATATCACAGTATTACTATATTTTTGTAGTTCTTGACATGTTAAAGTAGTGATACTTAAAGCAAATAGAAATATCTACATTCTTTGGGGGATAAAAATGGGGAGTATTTTACATACTGATTTTCCTTTTAGGAAAAATGTATCATATTAGCAATGGCATAGTAGTGTTTCACTTCCTGTAACACTAAATAAACACTAATTTATTTACAGCTTAACTAATTTCTGAATGCATAAATAAAATATTGTACTTGGGGCAGGTATGGTAATGGCATGCCTGTAATCCCAACAACACTCAGGAGGCTGAGGCAGGAGGAACATTGTGAGTTTGAGGCCAGCCTGGGCTGCATAGTGAAACTGTATCTCAAAAAGACAAAAAAAAGTCTCTCTCTCTCTCTCTCTCTCTCTCTCTCTCTCTCTATCTCTATCTATCTATCTATATTTATTTATTTATTTTTATTTATATGTATGTGTGTGTATACAAATAGAGTATTTGGAGTTCATACCTATAGTAATATGTAATGTTAAACTTATAATTTTAATCTTAATTATTGCTGGAAGTCTAGATAATCTTCAGTTTCATATTTAATAGACCCTTTCTGATACTTTCTGGATTAGATTTCTATAGGAAAAAGTTTTCAAAAGACGTAAATTCCAATGCAAAATCTTGAAAAACTAGTACACCACACCTTGACAAGATATACACTGATTTTTGACAGCCTCAAAGTGATATGATTATTTCTATTTTAAATCTAGTGTTCAGATTTTTTGATCATAAATGGTAGAAGAGGGAACACTTTTGAGAGCTACAGTAGCCACTGTGAAACTCAATGGATGAGTTGTAATTAGGTGAGACCTTGAAGAATATGTTCAGTTTCTGCAGGTATGACAGACAGAGAGGGTACAGAGGAGTCAAAAAATAGAGCCAGAAGCAATAATGATATTTTAAAGACTTGAGTAGACTTGCTTTTTCTATCAGAGCATTTTTTTTAACTATAGTGAAAGAGCTGGAAAAAAGTTATTAAAATTAGATTGTAGAATTGTTTAATTTCCAGGTCAAGAAATTTGTGTTTCCTTGCGTAGGTGAATGAAGAACCCCTGAGTATTCTTTATCAAGTTTTTATTAATTTTGGAGAAGAAAATCTAGTGCCAAAAATACAGTAAATGCTTTAGGAGCACAGATGCTGCTACAAGCCATATATCTTTGACTTTCAGTCATTTCATTTACTAGCCAAGTGATCCTAGCCAACATAAGTCACATAAAATACTGAATTTCCTTTTTTTCCCCCATTCTTAAATAACATTTATTAGTTTTGCAATGAAGTCTCTCTGACGAGAAGAGTTCTCACATTTATTAAGGATAGATAGGTTATGGTTATAGAAGCAATTTCACTGAGTTGTTGTATTAAGAGTATATGACCCTTAATTCAGCAATGTAACATTCACAGTGTTTGTTGTCCTTTAGCTACTTATTCCCGCATGCCTTTTATTCTTTCCTTTTTAAAATACTGTATGTGCCTGAATAGGGTGGAAAAAGAAATGCTAAGGGCTTGCTAAAAAGGAAAAGACTAAAAAGATAAAATTCCCGTGGCTCAGTTTTCTTCAACTATAGTCTGAGTGCAGAGACAACACTGCTGTGGGGAAGCATCAGGCCCAGTGGTTTCTCGATCAGAATGGTGTGAAGCCCTTGAGGTTTTTGGCGGCTGTCTGAAGGGAATAGGGTTTTCCATTTTTGGAATCCAACTGATGTTCAAATATGTCTGAGACTTCTTCTGTCATTCTGGCTGTGGGCTTCCCAGCCCCATGGCTGGCTTTGGTGTTCACGTGCAGGAGCAAGGGTTACTTTGCTTCTCTCGGCGGCGCATGGTGAACTGGAGTGGCAATGAACTTCAGGGAATGGAGACGAACCACATGATCATTGTGGTCAGTAGTGAGGAGAAGCATGGATGGGTACAGAACGCCAAGTGTCTCTGGTAACTTCACATTATGCAGGGGGCAATATTTGACAAACCATTCAAAGTGTTGTTTGCTGTCTGAGCACCCATAATCAGTGGTCCAGGCATGACCAATGGCATATTTATGGAACTTCAGCATGTCCATGACTACCAACTTGGACAGTAACACAGCCAAAGAGGTCAGGATGCTGATTTGCACAAGCAGCCACAAGGAGGCCTACATTTGAACCTCCATTAATAGCCTCTTGGAAGATGTGTAACCTTCCCTGATCAGATATTCATTGACACATTGGAAGTCATCAAAGCAGTTTCATTTTTAGCCCAAATACGACCTTCATGCCACATCTCTCAGTATTCACCGCCATCTGTGATGTTGGCCACTGTGAGGACACTGCCCAGGTATCTTACAAAAATGAACCTGGACATGCTGTAGTTGGGGGTAATGGATATGTTGAACCCACCATAGCCATGTAAGAAAGCAGGATGTGAGCCATCCAATTTTATGCCCTTTTTATGGACAATGAACATTGAAGTCTTTGTGCCATCCTTGCTAGGGTAGAAAATCTGGATTGTTTGGTAATCTGAAGCACCTATTCCCTTTACAGACACTTCTCAGAAAACCCTGGGCTCCAGTTCCTCTTTGGTAAGATCACAGCAGAGATCTTACCAAAATCCCTGGAGACAGAAAGGAAGTGATCTGATAGAAGATCTCTTGTCTTTCATCTGGCCACTGTACCCCACAACACTGCTGACATAGAGTGGGAAGGTCTGGAGAGCACCTATTGCCAGGTCGTGCAACTGCAGGATGTTCTTTACATCGTGGAGGTAGCATAAGACCAGAAAGTTTGACCTGACACAGACTACCCATTCTAAGGCATCTTTCTCATGCTCAGGAACAAGCACTTTCCACTTAGACTCATCAGAGTCTGTGAAGTCGATGTTGATCATCCGATAGTTGGAAGAATGGCAACTCGTCTTGAACGTGAACATGGATCCCTCATTGGTCACATAGTCATATTCTCTTTCGAAGCTGTCAATCAGTTTTACCCACTTCAGGATTCTAGTGATGCCATTGGATTCTTGCTGTAGGTCACAGTATCAGAGTTGGTTTACTGGATCACATCCCTCTCTTATTGATAATAAGACATAGGGACCATCGTCAGATAACTCAGCTCTACCCATCTACTTAGGTTCATCAGGAAACTCAGCACACAGAATGGCTTCTGACTGACATCAGGAAACTCAGCACACTGAATGACTTCCCCAAGACATGGTTGCAGAGCTTTTGGTGGAGGTTGGTTGATGTTTCTGGGCCATCACTCTTCCTGTCCTGCTGAGGGTATGAGTTGTAGAACATTCCCTTCGCATCATGGGTCCAGGCCATCCAGCTAAACTTGACTCTTTGAAGCACCTCAGGAAGCTCTTTGGCCCCATCAGCTTTCATGAACTTGATCATCACCCAGTCTGAGCTGCTGGCACTCAGACCATAGGCAAAATACTCACCGTCTTCACTGAATGTGAAACCTCAGAATGCTACTGTGCTGTCATCAGATAAGATGTTAGGGTCAAGGAACACTCTGACCTCACCCTCCAAGGAATCTTGCACATATAATACTTGTTGGTTCTGCAAACCTGTATTGTAAAAACAAAAATGCCACTTTGCTTTCTTGAAGTGGCAACTATACTTGGGGTAGTCATTCTCTCTTTGTATAAGCCTCTGATGGGACAGTGCTCAAGAAGTGGCACAGTAATCTTGTTCTAGGCCTCCACAAAGTCCTTTGTGTATTCACTGTCCCGATCTTCAAGCCAAGCATAAGGGTCACAAGTCTTATGTCCATGATAATATTGTACGGTGGTACACATCGGGTACTGGAAGGATAGCATGGCAGGGGCTGTGGGCATGGGTGCGGGCGCTGGCACCGGGAGGGGCAGACAGCTCTTGGCCACAGAACCAATCTGGCGGCCTCCACGCCTAAATTTCCTTTTGAAAAGCAAATTTCATAGGGTTGTTATCAGTATTACATAAATTAATTTAAATGTTTATAACTTGTCTGGCATATAGTCAGTATTCAGAAATATATAGTGAATACTTATTTGTATTAGCTGACATACTTATTTTTATTGTTGAATACTTTCAAAAAAATCACTCGATCTGACTATAATATATTGGCTGAACTGGCTTGCTTATTCAAAATTAAATAAGTAAAATATCAGTGAAAACCTGTGAAATTTGTTGTTTTGTATATACTACAAAAAATTCTCATTCCCACCTACAGAAGAGTTTTAGAGAAGTTAAGAATTATTAGATAATTTTTGACTTATGCTTTTAAGTTCTACTTAGTAGATGATGTTAATAGGTAATATTGCATACCATGTGTTACCTCTTTTAATTTTTACCACAGCCTTAAGCATTCTTAATACTATTGTTCATATTTTACCATGGTAAAAACAAAGTTTGGGCATATCCAAGATTATGCAGCTAGCTTCTGCTTCTGCTGCGGATGTGGCTCAGTGATAGAGTTCTTTCCTTGCATGCATATGGCCTAGGTTCAATCCCCAGCACCACAAAAATAAATAAATGAACAAACAAACAACTATACTAGAATAATGTAAAGAATAAAGAAATGCATTTTTATGCTCACCTACTTTTTTTCATAATTTTATTCATAATTTTTCATAATTTTATTCATAGTTTCTTACTGCTATATATTCCAGCTTATTAGTTCATTCCTTCTATTGATAGAAATTCAAATTTTTCTATATTACAAATAGTGTTATGGTATCACAAATAGTGTTAAAATATTCAGTCTTTAATAGTCTCTATATAGTTTCTCTGGGGTTTTCCAGTAGAACTTCCTATGATCATGGAAATTTCTATATATTCTCTGTCTAAAACAGTATCCATTAGCCACATTTGGTTATTGAAAACTTAAGCTGTGACTCATTCAACTAAGAAAATAAATTTTTAAAATTGTATTTAGTTTTTTAAAAATTTGAATACACACATACAGCTACCAGTTACTGTATTGGACAACATGCCTTAACTCTTATAGAGTTGAAGCTAAATTATAGGTTATATATAGCTTCAAGGCTACCAACACCACATTACTTTCCAAAGTGATTACTATCAGATCTACATTCTCAACTGCCAAATATGAGACTTTGTTGCTCAAATTATAATTTTTGACAAATTATATTGGCAATATGCTGGCAAATACTTAGCATTAATTTGTGTTACATACTGTACAGTTGTGATCACTTTGGATAGATGTGAATGACTAATATCGAGTAAAAAATACTTTTCTCTACAACTGAAGGCGATCCTTTAATGTTGTGGGGACCTAGCATGATCAGATACATGAATATATACCCTGTATTGTATGCTTATAGAAGGGCACCGTGTCCTGCAATATAGATACACTATATCCATTGGGAAAATGTACCAAGTTTTCTAATCAACTCTTAGACTGTGTGCTTTTTTCCAAGTACAAGATTCTTGATTGATACCTTTTGTTATGGTTTATATCTAGATGTCCCCCAAAGCCTCATGCATGCACACATAGGTGGGACTTTGGGGAGGTGATTGGATGGGCATGATACTTACCAGTGGATTAGCCCACTGATGAGTTTATAACTGGGTGTGATGTTAGGAAGTGTTGGAAGAAGTGGGTTACTGTGAGTGTGTCCTAGAAGGGTGTATATATTCATTTTATCAGTATGTAGTGGCTACTTTTATTTCTTCTGGTCAGTTTTGACTTGAAGTCTGCTGAGTCTGGATATTAGATGGCTGTTCCTATATACTTTCACTCTCTAGTCACAGGTTGTGTCATTTTCCATTCTTTCACATATAGTCTATGAGATTCTTTTGGATTAAATATGTCTCCTGTAGGCACTATTTGTTCGCATTTCTTAAAATCCAATCTGCCTTTTTCATTGGGAAGTTAAGACCATTGATATAGGTAGTTACTATTGTAAGGTGTTGACTGAATCCTATCATTACATTACTTTTCCAGTTTTGATTTCTTTTTTTTTTCTTTTTGTTTGACTACTGTCCCAGTTTGATGTATACTTTTCTTTGAGCTATTCAATGCTTGTGGTCTCCCCGTCTCTGTCCAGGATTCTCTTGAGTATTTTCTGCAATGCTGGTTTAGTAGTCATGTATTTCTTTAGGATTTCTTTGTCAAGGGAAGTCTACTTCTCCATCAGTTTTGAGTGTTAATTTCTGGCAACAGTTGTTTTAAAAAGGAAGTAGTTTGTTATAGACCAAGTATAAAGGGGATTTTTCCTCTCAATATTTGTTTTGTTTACTTCTAGTCTATAACCTTGAAAATACTGTCTTTATTAAATTCACCTATCACATGCATACATTTTGATAGTATACTATTATACTATCAAATTCTTCATTTTGAAAGTATACTATTATATTTTATTTTGGAAACCAGTTCTGGGGACAAAATTCATAGAAAGTGGTGTTTTCAATTTGGACAATGGCTGTTTCTCATCTCCCTACCTATGGCACCTTGTGGTGATGGTTTACCTAGTAATATTAAAAGCACTTTGCAAATCAGTAAACTGTAGGTCAATGTAAAAGGGTATATTTGCATGTTTACTATCATTTTATGTATTTAAGTATTGTGCATGACAAAGTACTTCATAGTTTGGTAGTAGAACCAATGATGTGAAATGAAAACATTTAATTATAGAGAAAAAAGTTTGCATGATAGATGCAGCATTTTTAATAAAAGTCAATTGGTAAGAAATAAAGAAGACGTCTTTGTTAAAATTTTATTAAAGATACAGCTATTTGGAACTAGGACTGGTGTATATATAGGCCGTTTAATTCAGTTACAGTTTTTATAAATTCTTTAAGATTTCTTCTAAATAAAAGTTGTTTTCAACAATGATAGATTTTTATAAGAGTGTCCTAAAACAGGAGCGTGCTAAAGTTATCTTGTAGAAATATTAGAGCAATTAGGAGGTCTGCATGTCTCTACTATAGACATTTTAAATTTGATGTGCTTATTTCATTATTCTTTTAAAATCTAAAGAAAGGAACCTAAATTTACAGATTGTCATTCAAAGGCACCTTTGTGGGAATTACTGTAAACTTCATGCCAATGTAAGACCATTTTTTACTGTCATATATCTAAAGTTAACTTTTATGTCAAGTATTTGCACATTTTAGTAACCAGTTAGGATTTTATATAAACATAAGTGTAACACATTATTGTAAAGTTCACAAAAAATCTTATCTCATGTGGTCAGTGCCTTACTATTTATCAGTATGTGAATTGAAATTTTATTTTGTGCAAATAAAACTCTTATTCTAAAATTTAGTATTTGGGTGTTAAAGAAAAATAGTACTTAAGAATTATACTATTAGTACAATAAAGAAGAAATTGCTTAATCTAGTGAAACTTTATAAAACAGTTTCTATGCTTCATGTTTAACAAAACTTTTGATATATCTTTTTCTTTCAAATAAAGCCAGCCTAACTTTCTTGGGTATATTTCATTTTTGTTGTTTTAGTGCGATGGGCTTTTAAGCCGTGTCTTTCACATCCTACGTATTGGTTATTTGAACCCAATATGGAATTTTGTATGTGTCCTTGTTAAAATTGATTTTACTAGTTTTGATTTGGTCTTTTCTTTTTCCTTTGAAATATTGTGGAAATCAGATTCTCTTACCAATTAGCTATATTTATAAACTTTATCTGCACATGTGATGACAACATAAAGTCATTAAAATTAATGATTAACAACCAAGTAATTCAAGTATATCTAAGTAAATTTCTAAACCTGCACCTCATGATTGCTTGGTTGAATCTACTCTATAGCTATACCATTCTGCTTCCAGTCTCATATGTTATTGTTTGAACCTGGTATTAAATCAGCTCTAAATCCATTTTGCTAATTTTCTTCGAATCCATGTTACTCATAACAATACACTGTTAATGAAAGTAACCCAATTTAATAATTTGTGCATCCTTATAACATAAGGTTCCATTATACTGATGCTATTTTCTTATTATTGTGGTCATGAAACCAAAAAGGAAACGAGTCTTGTTTGACTTGATTTGTTCTTATTTCACTCAGGTAACAAATATGTGTGACTTTCTATTTTAAGTACTGAAAAAACTGACACATAATCAGTTTCTTGAAGATCAACATCATAATTTTTTTTCAAAATTGGAGTAACACTACCGTTTCTGTCAAGTACCTCTCCTATATATTTTCTGAGATTACACATAGGTTCTTTGTTTGCATCAGAAAATTTTTGAAATGGTCATTGCATTTCTTAGAACATATTTCTAATGCCATGAAAGTTGTTTGGCATAGTATGGTATACTTTTTGCATTTACTGTATTGTATACCACATACTTCCTTAAATCATTGAGGCTATTATAATCCTCTTAGAATATTAGTAAGCAAATAAAAATTTATTGGTTCAAATTTTTAACTGCTAGCTAGAAGAAAAATACTTAAATGTTCATGTTTTCCTGAAGATAAATTGTAAAATTTTAGTTTCTTATTTGCTTAACCAGTGAGGATATTTTGAGAGCCTTCAAACAGAAAGAGATGACTGTTTTAATGAAGTCTATAATTTAGTTCTCAAAATGAAAAGTGTTGGTAGATACTGCTATCATTTCATTATTACTTTACACTGTTTATATGCATAAACCATGTAATATTTATGTAACTGAAAAAATAGTTTTATTGCCCTACCACAAAGCCATTTGTTAAAATTGCTGCTTCATTAAAAGACTTATATTTAATTAAAGTTAATTTTACTTTTTGGAAGATAGATCATCTTCTTAGAGAGTAAGCTAATAATTAGATATAATTTGTTTTTCCTCCTTGCCCCTTTATATGCCTCTTCTTTCTTTTGATAATGTGAAGTATGTTTTGATAATGCGATAAGTGTTTTAGTATTAATTTAGCACTTGGACCATATACAGAGAGAAGTCATTTTCTTACATAATGTTGTTTTCAACTCAAAATTGTTTTAGTCCCCTCTCTTTTACCTGATGGGTATGTCATCAGTGTTCTTTGGATTTTATAGTGAAAGTCAATGGAAACTTTTCTGTAGATTCAGCCCCAAAGCAGGCCAATGAACTTCTTTCTTACAGTAACAGTAACTAGCTGTCATTTATTACATACTTGAGATGTTAATTAAACATTACCACATTTAATCCCAAAAGAAACCTCTGTAGTATAAGTATCATGATCCCCTTCTGGTGGAAACTTGATATTCAGTTATATAGTACTATTCATGTATCCCCAAGGATACATGGTTGATAAATGGTAGAACCAGAATTTGAATATAACAGTGACTGTTTTAAAGTTCATATCCTTAAAAAATTTTTAAAAATAAAATTTATATCCCTAATATAGTATTATTTTACACTTAATTTGACCATGGAATCCTAAGCAGCAGCCAACTGTGT
>RJWT010054593.1:0-10260 GCA_004365215.1 Cuniculus paca
GGGGAGAAAGGTCTCTGCCTGACCCCAGCTTTCATCTCTTCTTTAGTTTCTCATCCTCTCTCAGTTCTTCACACCAAGAACCTGAAGAGCCACGCAGGTCACGGCAATAGCATTTTTAGCACGCAAGCGGCGTGACTAGGGTGTAGATCTGGGCTGTCTCCATCCTGGAAGATGCACTCTTTCTCACGACTTCTGCAGATGCTGCTTCACATGCTGGTTAATGAGTTACCAGTTTAGCTCTCTAAGGGCAGCCCTGAATCTCCGCTCTATATTGATTGCCCTACACATCTCTTTTAATTTATGTGTTTACATTTCTTTGTTTAATAATTAACCTCCTCTCCCCCTCAAAAGAGCTAAACTGTATTTTTACAGGGAATTTGCCATTTATTTCACAATCCACACATTAAATTTAAGAAAAACAAAATCCATATGTTCCTGACTTATTTACTTTGAACCCATCAAAACATTTTAACAGCTGCCTAATGCCTAAGGATCATTTTGATGTTTTCTTAATAGGCTTTTAAGATGCTTTCCTTCCTCAAGAAAATAAAAAGATACAGGTGATTGTACTTTATGAATGGGAAATAAACCAAAACACCAAACTTCTGTTGCTTTGGACAGATTCTGGACTAAATTCACTTCTCCCCTCCCTGTTTATCTTGCAGTCCACCCATCTGCCTAACAGTTGACCCGTTTGCCTACAAAACCATGGTGTTCTTGGGACCACTTCTTCCAGATTTGAGGAAAGAGCCATGAGTCACAGGGAAGTGTCACCAAGGTGTAGATCCTACTGTTACTCAGGACAAGTCTCAGATCCCAGGGCAGGACATGCCCAGGCTCCTCCTACAGATTCCCCCCATGCATACCCCGAACAATGTCTCCCATCACGGTGGAGCACTGGTTTCAGTCTGTGGTTACCACCAAGGGGAAACAGAATGCCACCATCAGGCTGCCTTCATAGTTCCCGCCTTGTCCAGGACAAAAGTTTGCTCTGGTCCACCATCCTGTCAATAGCCACAACCACTCCCAACAACTTAAGACTGTCCCCCTCTGTCACCAGGAAATTCTGGTGTCTGTGGGCAGCAAGTGGCAGTCACTCAGTGTCAGAGTAAGAAATGAAAATTGAGAAGGAAGGTAGTGCATGGAAAAGATTTCAGGAAGTAGGAGGAAGTGTGACCATGACCATAACCAGGAAGTCTGGGGAGACCGAGATAATGCTGTCCCTCTCTAGACTTGGGATGGATGCTGAGCCAGTGAGATGGACGAGGGAGTCTTCAGATCACACTGTGAGCCACGTTCAGGGCCAGAAGCAGAGCCCATCAGGAGGATGTAGGGACAGAAAGAGCCCTGAGGGACGCTGGCATGGTGAGATCACCCCCTGATTTAGGTGAGATGGCACCATTTGGAAGGCCCTCCAAAAGTTACAAACTTCTTCACATATAAATGTCTGATAATAACAGAGCCAGAACATCCCAGCTGCATTTTACCATGTATAAATTCTCTTTCAAATGACTTACAGCTGCTTTTAATGCCTTCCTAAGAGCTGCTTTTAGAAATAAAAGGTTACTGGAGTGTTTTATATATATATATACACACACATATATTTTAATGCACTACCTGGAATGTCTCAGAATTACTCTGACAGAGCCTGGAAAGCAAGCTGGAGGGATGGTTTTCCATCCCAGCAATCTGGTTTTTCTGAGGCCCAAGAGACAGCTCTGAGGAAGGCTTTGGGTTTCTGCCAGGTAGGTTCTTGGGCCTACGCCAAAGAGATAAATACTGGGCTTCAAATAAAGCAGATGCTTAACAGGTCTGTTCTGCTCCTGAGATCTCTGTTTAATGGGAGCTATTGCTGACATTATTGTTTTTGGATCTTCTCTTTATCTAAGCAAGTGACAGTGCCGCATACCCATCTGTCTTCAGCAGACCAGGGTACTGAACGGATCATGTGTCCCCGTGGCTGTTGCAATGGACATGAGCAACAGAAAAGATCACTCTTTGTGCTTGTCTGGTTTACATTGCTGTGGGAAAAACAACTTGAAGGAAGAGAGGTTTGTTTTGGCTCATGGTTCTGGAGGCTTCAGGCCAGGGCTGGCCAGCTCCAAGGCAAAAATATCATGATGGAAGGGTGTGGTGGAGGAAAGCTGCTCACCTGTGGCAGCCAGCAAGAAGAGTGAGAAGGAAAAAGCCAGGGAGAAAGCGGCCAGGGATTTAGTCCCCAAGATCACATCCTCATGGTTCTGTCTTCAGTTTGGCTCACCTGTTCCCATCGTCTTCCAGTGATGCCAGCAAAGTATGGTCTCATCGAGGATTAATCCACTTGATGAAGTCAGAACTCTCATAACTCAGTCATTTCCCCTAAAGCTCATCAGCTGGCAACCAAATCTTTAGTTTTGGGGGGACATTTCAAACTCAAACCGTAACACTCATCGTGTAGCTAAGGGTTAGCACTTCCAGGAAATGAGAAGTTTCTTACACCCTTCCACATCTTCCTTAGGACCTAGGTCATTCCCTGAAGTACAAGTCAAGCATCCTGGCTCTTTGCTTTTACCTTTCAACTCATTACTGTCCTTACCATTTCACTCTCAGGCCTACCCTTGGGGTCACTCAGTCCCTCTTTTAACTGTCATATGCTAGAGCCCAGACTTGATAGTATTTTGTCCACTAAAAGGATCATAGACATCTGGTCAACCAAAATGTCCTTGGTCAAAGATGAGTAGTTTTCCCAGGGTTACCCATTATGGGAGCTAAAATAGTGCTTTGCTGTCTAATTCAGAAGTGTCACTGAAACAGTGCATACATTGCAAGTATAAATTCCAAGGGTTTTATAGTCACTTTCTCTTCACCTGGACAAAATATCTAACACCCACCACTTTAAAAAGGAGAGGATTATCTTGGGTCACATTTTCAGGCCATGGTGTGCTGGCTCCAAGGCAGAAATGGTGTGGGAGAAGGGTCTGGCAGAGGAAAGCTGCTCAAGGCATGGCATCCAGGAGGCAGAGACAAAAAGGAGGAACTGGGAAGAGAACCACACCCTTCCATGGCACACACCCAGTGACCCAGCTTCTGAGAATTCCCCACCTCCAGCAGCATACACTGGTGCTGGACTCATTCATCGATAAATCCACTTATAAGTGTAGTGCCCCCGTGAGCCAATCATCTTCCCTGAGCCCCACTTCTGAATATATGAGCCTTTCGGGGGGCATTCTAGACCTAAGCCGTACCCACAAGGCTAAAGATGCTGCCTGTTTAAAAGATGGGATAAGCCACAAGTGGGTAGGAAGAACCTTTTTAATTCCTCCAAATCCCTCCAAGTCATTAACCACCTACATCATATGCATAAATTGTTCCCACTCCTGCCAGGGTTTGAAACAACCCAAATTACACAAACACAGGAAAGCCTGAGGCAAATGTTTCTATCAGGCCCCAGCTTCACCCAACCTGAGAGTGATCAAAAGTAACAACTGGGAACATGGTTACACATAGAAATTGCAAACCAGCAATTTACCTGTGACAAGTTTCTCCACTCAAGCCCATCAAAACACCTCTTGGATGATCTCTGTAAATTTATATGCAGAAAGCAATGTCTGAAATATAGTCGGTGATCAATTATGCTGGCCACTAAGAAAATTAGAAACAGGATCACTGATATGGGGAATATGTTTGGAAAGCAAGGGGAGGTGGTCCCCATGCCACTTATCCATGACATGTATCATAACTAGGGAATCCTATTCCTGTGTCCCAGAGTGTGGGGCTCATTAGTGAATCCAGTGTCATCCTCCAGGTGACACTCACAGTCTGGTTGGACAATGCGAAGAAACAACTTACTGCCTATAGCACAGCTCAGGGACCCCAAACTGGATCCTTCCTCCCAGGTCCACTGTAAATTTCTTGCCCAACATACAAGATTGACTCATCCTTCTCTACTTTGATTCACCCTCTTCTAAACCACGAGTGAGACTCAGACAACTTGAGCGCCATGCTGGAAAACCATCACCCACCCATAACATGATAATTCTGTGTACCATGGAGTCCAAAAAAACACTTTTACTTTATTTTATAACCACCAGTGTCTCTGCCTTCCATACCATGTCCCATTCCTGCCCTGCCCACTGTGGGGGGGATCCATTGCAATTCTGTCTAGAATATTCCACAAGTGTCCATTCCCAGTGACAGTCCCCTGGCTGGTCATCTGCATTGTCTGACCAGCATGTGTTCAGCCTCTTCTTCTCCATGCAGATACAGGGTCATAGCTGCCTTCAAGCTGTTTGGTTCCATTGTTTTTTCCCCACAACTCCAGAGAGATGTGCTTCTGCTCCTTGTCTGAAGTTCAGCTCCTGTCTGGTTTCTCTGAGCCTCAGTCCTTATATAGCATGAGAATTAATATGTTATCTTAGTTTTATGAATTCTTTTCTTAACAAAATACAGTGATACTTTATTAATTGGTTCCAGGAGGCACTAACAAAATGACAAGCACCAAACCAATTGCTTGGGTCAAAAAGGGTAGTGAGTCAGTTGACCCTGATAGGTTCTAGCTTGTGCACTGAGTACCAAATGACGGTGCCAGACAGAATATTTCATAAAAATCCTTCAAGTATCAAATTTGATGAGATTCAAAGCAGTCAAGTACCAAGATTTGACTGTTATAATTGACTTGTCAAAGGCACGCTATATTTTATAGAATATAGACACATTCAATTGAACTCTATGACATTTTCCTTTAAAAAGGTCTTTTGGAATTCTTTACAATTACATTCTGAATAGTAGTCCCAATCTCTGGTATCCCAGATCTCGTATGACTCACGCCAACATTTGCAGTGGTTGTCTCTTTGGTTCCAGGCATATGTCAGGAAAGCAGGAGAGTGACAAGGTGCACACTAGCTCCTGACACAGCCATCCCCATTGTCACCATGGAGCTTGAGGTTGCATGCCAGGTAGAGAGGACACCAGATGGTAGGAAAGCTGGACTGCCATCTTCATTTTTGCAACTGGCTGCAAAGTCTTAGGGAAAGCGAGTCCCCACCTCTGTCCCAAGGTTCCAATCTACACAGGCCCCCAGGCCCACACTATTCTGTCCCCACTTCCTGGAATATCAAGACCAAGATCCAAGAAAGGGAAACCGCACTTGATTATTGGGAAGGTGTTGACACATAAATCGAAGTGCAAGGCTCTGTTAATATCTCAGAGCTAGCGACCTTGGGTGACCCACCTCTCAGCCCTCCTCCTTCAGTTCCTCAGCCTCCTCAGCCAACGTGACGGTTGTTGTGACATATTTATCATCAAGCTGTCTGTTATTTTTATCATATGGCTTTTCACCATCTGTTGTGTGCTTCTATGGATGACGTTGCTCTTTGCAAGGTAAGGTCCAGCCGGCTACACATTAGTCTTTTTTTCTCCTTGAACCACCAGGTCCACTTCATGATGGTTGTTGGTGACAGGTGGGATACAAATTACAAAAGCATCAACAGATGTCTATGAAAGATGAGACAAAGTGTATTATAACTCTTGTTCAAAAAACTATTAAAAATCTCAATATCAATGTCAAAAGGCAAGATAAACGATCTGTATTTTGTCCTACTTTTAAAAATTAAAATCAAACACTTTTATTCAGATTGTTCCTGCTACAAATGTGGCTATACGGAATTTCCTGTGGTAGTGACCAAGGCTGTCTTCACTGGACAGATCTTTGTCCCCATCTCTAAAGGCAGGGCTACCTGTTACAGTCCCCTCCCCCCGTATGTGTCCAGCACGCCTCAGGTGTTGTTAAAGGCTAATATTTTTTAAAGAGTAAAATCATGACCCTAATGCAGTATAAAATGAACATTTGTCAGAGGTTTTATTTAATTCATAAGTTAAATAGCAAGGAAAGGACACAGATGCTACAACAGGTTCAGAGAAGAAGTCAAGGAAAGACAAGTTGATATGGATTGGAGGAATGTTTAGATGGCATTTTCTACAAGAGAGATTATTGGAGCATCAACTCAATGGAATTTATTGGCAGATCTCTATAAGAGAAACTATTTTTCATTGCTAATTATCACTGCATTGACATCAGTTCTCTACAATGAACTAGTAGAATCAGAAAACCTAGACAGGTGTTGTATTGGTTAGCTTCCTGTTCCTGGGACAAAACACCTGATATATACAATATAAGAGAGAAAGGTTTATTTTGGCTCAGGTTTCAGAGAATTCAGTCCATGGTCTGGTGGTCTCAAGGCAGAAACATCATGGCAGAAGAGCATGGCAGGCATGGCTCATCTCATGGAAGCCAGGAAGGAGAGAGAGAAAGAAATTCTCAAAGAAGAAGGGGGTGTGAATGAGAAATAGTCCCCAAGATCACACCCCCAGTGCACTCCTTTCACCTCCTCCTTCCATCACTTCCCAGTAATGCCATCAAATTAAGATCTCATCAGTGGAGGTCCCACAAGCCAGTCACCTTTCCAAATCCTCACCTCTGAACACAGGAACCTCCTGGGAGATGTTTTATATTAAAATCATAATAGAATGCTCTTAAATCATGCATAGTTTTTCAGGAAAGACACTCGGTGATCTTCTCTGCTTATCTAGTTTCTCTTCCCAGTAGCCACCAGCTGTCTCAGGTCATTGTGTGCCCTCTAGGTCTCAAGTGACACGTCCTCTCTTGACCACAGTTTGGTAGCAGATCTACAGCGCTGAAGTTCTGATTTCCCAGAAGCTGACAATGGCCCTGCTTGACTCCTTTCTATACTGAGTTTCTAATCCACACTCCTCTCGCCTATCCTCCCTTCCATCGAGTGGCCAGCACAAAGTGGGACAGCGTCCAACTGGTCACTGATTTGGAATGTACCTTTGACCTCAGTGTCTAGAAAGGACCAAGTCTAGTGTTTTGGCAAAAGCCGCACAGATATATGGAGGTGAGACTCCTAGTTCAGGGAAGAAAGAATCAGTGACCTGGGTCCACAAGGAACTCTTTCCTCTTTCCATCCATCTGTGCAAACCTAATGATAAATACACCCCCAGTCTAGTAATCATCTACTTGTTATTGACAGTAGCTTCCTCATGCAGTGGTCAGGCTACAATCAAAGAAAGCAGAAGCAGTAGTCTTGATGTATTTGGAGATTTATACCAAAGAACTGTTTTATGCAATAGTAGAAAGGAACTGTTGACCATCAGAAGAGCAACCGGGAACTCTCAGGCTTGAGCTGAGCTCCCATCCATGGTCAGAATTTCTTCTTCTCTTAAGGAAGCTCTCACCTAGCATTCAAGGAATCTCAGCTGACTGAATCAGGACACCCAGATTCTTTACAATCATCTCCCTTAATTTCAAGCCAAATGATTATAGTCACATCTGCAAAATAATTTCACAACAACACCTAAATCAGAGTTAGAGTGGATAACTGGGGACAATAGCCAAGTCAAGTTGATGTGACACTTGAGGAACGAGTGGCTGAGTCGATGTTACAAGTCAGATTGTCATGAAGCCTGGGCTTCAGACCCTGCTCTATCACTGGAGCCCTTGGGCCTTAGTGTACACGCACTTCTGCATTTTTAAACAGTCTATTTGGTCTGTATAGGACATTTGGTGTACTAACTAGTTAGAGTGTGATGCCATATATATGCAAAAGGGGATGTCCCTGATATTTGTACTGGCAACTAACTGCCAATATGTTATGCATCTTCCAGTTCTCTTTCGATAACACATTTTCAAGTTTTAACAAATAACTTTGATATTACCTACTATGTAGTAGGAGTACACGAGCAAAGGCGACACCATGTGTAGACCTGGGAGGATAGAAAAAGGGCAGGAAGTTCAGTTGCAGGAGCCATTTATTCTTTTGTTCTTTGTGTACCCAAGGTAAGAGCAGTGCTGGCCAGCACTGGGAAGCAAACTCTCCACCCAAGTTTGTAGAAACTCGCACCCATTCCATGAAGTATGAATACCACTGAATAGAGAGAGAAACTGACTCCCCACTTCCTGAATTCTGAAGTTCTAAGACTATGAGAATCTCCCCAAGGAAAGGGACTGGGGATTGTCGCCAAGGCTAACTGACATGATGCTTCTAGGAAGGAACTCTCAATTTGGAGACTCTGCATGTTGCAAAATTTAGCTTTAGTGCATTTGGGTTGAAGGTTTTATTCTCTCTCTCCTGTTTCTTTACTCATGAAAAATTACCTCCAGTGTTTCCAGTGTAGGTTCTCCTAATCCCATCAAGATGCCACAAGGACAGGCTGGAGTCCATACCAACTGGAGAATGAACCCTTGTTTATTCCTAAGGCAGTGAGAGGATACATTGTCAAAATACAGTACACCCTGGCTTGACAAAATTCACCTCTCCACACCATAAAAAGCATTGCTAGCCTCACCGCAGGCCCTGGGTTTTAAGCTCAGGCACAACATAAAAGCCACAGTTCCTAGGCCACGTTGCTTACGAGTTATCGTATGTTGAAGCATCAGCAGAAACACCTCGCTCCCCAGCCCTTTACAGAAATTTCCATCCAGCTCTCAATAAGATAATGTGGACACATTCTTTCCAAGTTGGCTGCCTCATTTGTGGAAAGATTAATTAGATAAGCTACAAGCGATAGCAAAAGTCTGCTGGTTCTGCTGCTGCTTTCCAACAGAGAAGCTGCGTCTGTGTTCTGCAGAAGGAAGCAGTTTAAGGCCAGAAAGGTCAGCCCACTGCCCTGCTCCAGCAGCGCCTTTCTCTTTCCCCTTCTCTAGTTGCCCCTGCAAAATGGTAAACAACTGGAGGGACACATGGCACCATGGAGGTAGCGAAGAAGAGTGACCGTGACCCGAAAGTGTCTGCATGATGCCTCTTTTTGCTTCTTCTCTGTATAATGGTGACCTGCTCTTCATGTCAGCTGAAGCTTTCTTAGCAATTTGAGTTATGGCATCGAAGACGCACCTCTCCCATCTGAACCACACCTACAAGAGCTCGGCTGTACATTTGCATTCAGATATTCACATGAAAGACGGATCCCCTGCTTTACGGTGGCTCCAGCTCTTCTGACACTTGACAAGACTTTCTTTGCACAAGGATGAACAGCAGGGTTGGGTTCTCTTCATGCGGGGCCTGGGGTCCCATTCGAAGCTGCGGAGATGAGGACGTGGCCTGGTAGCCTCATGAGCCAGCTTTTTCTCTGGCCTCTTCTGTGTATGTATTTGGAGGAGTCTGGGGCTGATGGACTCAGGAAGGAGCCTAGCACCCTGGAAGCACACCTCGATACCCACAAAAGTAACTAAAGCAGAGTGTCATTTTCTGCATGCTTTGAGGACCTAGGGAAGACCTGTTTCCCAGAGTAGGTGCCCTTAGAGAACTCTCTGGTACTGGCCCTAAGAAGACCATTCGAGTCCTGACCCCATGGAGAGGGCCTGTCTTCTTCCCACCCTGGAAATGCTGCCCATCTTCCAATCTCTGCATTTGAAGCTACCTAGTTACAAACCGAGCTTATAAGTCTGAGTAAGTCACTGCTCAGTTCTATTTAGGTTTCATCTCTTCCCTCACTTATTTTTGCAATGTTGTATTAAAGAATGGTGTGCAAATATTTGAAACAAATGTCAGTGTTTTTCAGAAGAAAGACGACTAAAGAATTGGATGTTGTGTTCCTGCATCTTCGTCAGAAATCACCTGCGGGTTGATGCGCGCTCCCTTCCAAACCAGCTTCAGCCCACAGCACAGCTCGTGATGCCACTGACTCAGACCCTGAAAATCTCCTATTTTCAGATTAGTCTGTCCTGGGGTCCCATCAGCCAAAGCATTTAAACTCACCCTCCAAACTGCTCATATAGCAGAAGCTCACCCTCCTCCTCCCAAATAACAAAATAGCAAGCTCTGCGTCTTTAAATTGCCTAAAGAGATCATACAAAGCAACAAGACTTTGGAAACCAGTGAACAATTTGTTTCTTACACCCGCAATGCCTACAAGAATCACTGATCATTATTTTAGAAGTGGAACCTTTATGTTCTAAATCCATTAGCTCTTAACTCTGACTAATTACGCATTTTGTCAGGGGCTTCAAAGCGCCTGTGGAAACCTATTTTAATAATATTTTAATAACGTTGTTTCCTAATGCACAAAACCTGATTTTATACATCGACCACATGCTGTGAATAAAGCAAAATTCAGTCCCAGGCATTAAAAATGTGAGTGCCTGGCACCAGATGTACTTCTGGAAAAACAGACTCCCAAGGACCCCACAGTCAAATACGCACAGCCCTTTCCAGCCTCTCACCACTTGGAACCAGGCGCAAAGTAAATCTCAGTCGGTGACTACTC
>RJWT010054594.1:0-10250 GCA_004365215.1 Cuniculus paca
CGAGGACACCCAGGCTGAGGAGGCCTTACGAAGGCTCTGCAGCCGCTGACGCCACCACAGATTTGCTCATGTTCCCTTGCTGTGTAAAAGTCCCATGAACTTTCCGGCCGGCCGGCACCAGTGGCCGTGGACGAGCACCTCCGCAGCCTACGGACAAGAAGTGAGGGCCCGGAGAGGCGTAGTTCTCTGCTCAGTGCCCGCGCAGTGAAATCGGGGTGCTGGCCAGGCTTCCTCCTTGCTGGAGCCCGAGAGGAAGGGCTCGCCTCCTGGCACACAAGTGTCAACAGAGCTCACTTCCTCTTAGCTCCCGCCTCCTCCACAGCCAGGATGAGCCCACGAGGGCCTCACTGGATGAGGCTGACCTCCGGTAATCTCTCCACCCTGGACATCTGCAACACTGCTTCACGGCAACCCCTAGATGGTGTTTCATTTTGTTTTTGTGGGACTGGGGATTGAACTCAAGGCTTTGGCGTGTTTTCATGACAATGCCGTGGTGCAGGTTGAAAATGTCCCCCAAAGTCTCACACGTGGGGTGGAGCCTGGTTGGAAGGGGAGGGTCGCTAGGGTCATGACCCGGAAGGATTCGCCTCCCTCCCTGGCCACTTCCTTCTCTCTCTGCTTCCTGGCTGCCGTGGCACTTGCAGCTGTCCTCCGCGCGACCGTACTGCGACACCACTTCTGCCTTAGCGCCAGCTGGCCGTGGATCGGAGTCACTGAAGCTGTGAGCCGAAAATAACCCTCCCCTCCTTTAAGTTTCAGGAGTTGGGCATTTTGTCCCTGAGACCAGAAAGTGACAATGAGGATAGACAGGATATTCCTAAGTTGCTAAGTCATCCATATGGGGCCCAAATTTTTGATCCTCCTGCCTCAGCCTCCCAGAGCGTAGCATGACAGCATAGTGCCCCTACATAGTGCCCCACTGAAGGGCTGGGAGACAGTCTGTGGAGGAGGAGGGGAAGTGGGAAGTTGGGGAGTTATATTAGAGTTCTACCTGGCACAAGCACTTCCTGCTCACAGGCGGCACCAGGCCTGCACCTGCCCCAGCCTTGCCTGTGCTCTTGTAATAGTCCACACAGGACTGCTTGACCTTGACCGTGGCTTGAGCCAGTGGCACACATCAGACGCTCCGAGAGGAACCACAGAACCCATGCTGATGGCTTGGGGAGGCTTTTCCAGGCCTGGCAAGATGGTTTTGCTCATCGTCTGCCCCTCTGCTGCAGGATTTTACAGACTCTGGGGTGTTCAGAAGATTGACATTTTGTGAAGGGTTTAAAGAGTCTACCTCAAGCTCCGCTGCTGCTATTGTTTAACTAACGCTCCACACGCTGAATGCAGTTAAATAGCTGGCAACTGCGGCACCGCTTTTCTTTGTTAATGTCGTTCACCTTTCCAAGAGAAACTGCCACCCACAAGTGCCCAGAGTCAGGTCTTGATGTGAGCTCTGCTTCCTCACACCACACCCTGCATTTCACAGGCGAGGCTTGGTCTCACTTCTGAACTCTTGAGTGCAAGTTTGTAAAAGTTACTTCGTCCGTACGGTTTTTAGTGCGATCTTCCTAGCCAGTGAGAACTGCTAGCCAAACCAGACTCTCTGGGGTCCCTGGTTGGTTGGATGGAGATTCTGTCCAGAGAGCACTGGGGGGAAAGTGCTGGAGAGAGGCTAGAAAACAAACCCCTTTAGCCTCCACCCAAACTCTCCTGGAACCGCCGGACTAGAGCAAGCTTCGATTTCCCAAGCTTCTCTGGGGCGGAAGAGAAGACACCCACTGCGGTGTCCCCTACCCCAGCTGGTCACCAACCGGCTCCCCTGCCCAGCCATCCCCTCTGAGCTCTGAGGTCATAGATAAAGCCAAGCCCAGGGACACAGGACTGGGACTCATTTTCTCAGACAAGCCATATTAATTTCATTAAGCCTCCTGGTTTTAATTTTCAACCACTTCCCAACTGTCTCTTCAAGAGTTCCTAGCGCCAAACGCTTTCATTCTTTCCACCATTTGCTGAGGATTGGAGCAGCTTAATGACTGTCCTGCAAGGAAGGGAAGGGGCTGAGGATCAGGAACAAGCAGAGAGTGATGAGAAAGGAGGATTAGAAGTTGGAAGAGAATGGCAAGATAATAAAAGTGTAATTTAAAACAACATATTTGTGCAATTACCACAGTGGGGCTTGCTTACCAGAGAATCTAAATTTATCTCATTGCTGATAGTCCACTGTGAGAAATAAAATCTAAAAAGATCCAGGGGGATTCCAGTCTTTCTCAACAATGTTGTCTGACAGTTCAGCATGCGGGAACTAGAGTGTGGGGTGACTTAAGGTGCTTTGGTGGTCCCCTCCCCACACCCCAGCCAGTGTGCCAGCCCTACTCAGGCTGCGGGATCCCAGCTCAGCCACCGGCCAGAAGGCCTCCCAAATTCTCTGAGTGAAAGGAGGCCCACTTGCTTCTGCTCTGCTGCGATGGCAATGCCCGCCCCTGTCGACAGACCTGAAAGCTCAAGCAAAAAGCATCGGTTGCCACAGCAGCTCTGCCATGCATCTCCCTGCTTGCTTCACCCTACACCCTGCTCACATATAAGGGGTGATGCTTGAATGCAGTGAACACTGAAATTAAAAAAACATTGTTACAGTAAAAGACAAATCACCATGAGCTGCTCTTAAACTACTTCGCCTTGCTTCAGATGCCCTTATCCCACAGTGCTTGCCACTTTCCGAAGCGGTTCTGGAAGTCCTTTCTCATGAGTGCCTGCCTGGATGTCCTGAAGTGATTCAGAACATTTACTGCTTGTGGTCACTTTGACTGTGGAGAAGAGCCAGGAGTCACACAGTGACAGATCTGGTGGCCAGTGTAGATGAGGACACAGCGTCGTGTTTGCACGAGCCTGCCTTTCTGCTGGATGATGCTCGGCAGCAGCATTCTCTGTACTTTTATACCGTGCAGTGATACTCTTGACGGAGGATTCCAGAAGTGCTTCAGAAAGTGGCAAGAACAGTAGGACATGAGTGTTGGGAATGAGGGGGATTAATATCTTTTCCTGTAAGAATGATTTTTAACTTGAACATTTACTGTTTATTTGGATTCCCCCTGCAGCATCCCTTGGGCAGTCTCTGCCATCCTCTTTCTGGCCAGGCTACTTCTTTCCCCAGACCCATGGGAGCTGGACTGGCCCTTAATGCCCAGTATTCTCCCAGGTGCCAGAGCACAGGGGCCAGAACCTGAGGAGCATCCGCTCACACTCCTGCCCAACACCCTCCGTTGTGCTGATAGCACTGGTGTCCTGACTGCTGGGAGCCTTGCTTTCTCCAGTGCGGCCCCTTCCCACCTTTGCCAGGCAGAGCACGGCTCTCCTTGTTGATTAGAGAGCAGGCTAGAGGCCTTGCTGGGCCTGAGCCTTGTGGCTGGCAAGACCCTCCCTCCAGATCACTGCCCTATGAACGGATCTCCACAGAAGCGCTGTCTCCAGAGTGGTGGCAGAATTGGAGGCCAGTGGGACAGCTGTGGTCAGGGCAAGAAATACCGAAGGCAAGCAGTGCCAAGGCCACAAGGCATTGGAGTAGGACACCCTCTCCCATGTTTGAAAACTGAATGAACAAATGAGTAACTTCTTCCCTGGTATTTTAGAAGTTTTAACTAATTAAACTAACTAAGATAGGTTTTAGCTTCTAAGTTCAGTTTATTTCAATGGTGGTTTACCAGATACCCTCTGGTAGGCAGTGCAGGAGTTCACAGAATTGTGCTGTCCCATATGCTAGCCCCTAGCCATGGGTAGCTATTGAGATATACATTAATTACAATAAATTACAATGTGCAGCTCCTTAGTCATGCCACGCACATGTCAAGCACTCCATATGGAGTCCCATGTGGCTGGTGGCTGCCTCTTGGGTCTTTCAGATGTACAACACTTTGGGCATTGCCAAAAACTCTGTCATTGCCACTTAACATGGAAGTGTTAGGAAATGTTGGGCTAAAGACACATTACCCTCTCTCAGAAGCTCACAGCCCCGGACCATCCCAGCTGTGGTACAGGTAGGCATAATGAGACCCAGAGACCAAGTGCACCTTGAGGTCACCGATTCTGGAACTGAGACTTCAGCCACAAGCAGGAGTTATCAGGAAAAGATGATGCCTGTGAAATCAGGGACCAACCCCTGCTTGCTCCAGCAGCCATATGCTGAAATCAGGGGCCAACACTAGCAAGTGTCTTGAGAATAAATATGAACATAAGGTGACCTTAAGAAGAGCTATAAAGCCACGTAATCCCAGCGCACACTGTACGGCACTTCTCTTTTTTCAAACTTTCAAACTTCTGCCTCTCTAAAAGGAAGTCAATGAAGAGGGTGCCTGCTTGCCCATTCTTCTGTCTTCTCTTCCGTCCACACTTTAAGATGACAAGCATGTCCCTTTCATGCCTTGGAAGGCTGGCATCTATAGTGTTAGGCCATAGTAAAAGTGTTGGGCATCATGGCCCAAGGTGCTGTGCATGAGGGAGAGCAGCTTCATCAGAACATGTGAGGTGAGCTTGTGGAGGGCTGCCCGAGGTGTCTTAGTTCTGCTGTGCTGCTGTAACGAATACTAGACACTCAGTAACTCAAGAGGAAAGAAGTGTACTTCTCTGGTGTTAGAGGTGGTGAGCCCAAGGTCTAGGTTCTGTGTCAGGTGCTTCCAAGATGGCTCCTGACCCAGGATCCTTGGTAGGAGAGGCAAGTGGTGGCCAGAAATGGTGTACAGAATGAAAGCGGAGAAGTTGACCTATGCTACTTCCCTCCAGCCCTTTTGTAAGGCCCCAGTCCTCCATGTGACTTAGTCATCTTCTCAAACTCATCACTTCTTGGTACTACCATGATGGGGATTAAGTTCTGCAGAATTTTGCAGGGAACAGCTCAATCCACAGCAGATGCCTGCTTTATTGTCGTGAACAAATCTTGCAAGGGTTGACTGGAGTCTGCACCTTCGCCGAGGAAATGCAATACTGAAGAGGGGATATTTCCTTCAGAATGGTTCCGGCCACAAACCTGGTGCTCCACACGCATGAGGTGAACAGCTCAGCCTTCCTCCTCAGAGGGGGGAAGCTGGTTTTCTCTCCCAGTCACCTGATGCCAGCGGTTTTCTTGCCAGGGTAAGTGGTTATGGGCTCCCCTGGCACTCCGGGGTTTCAGCATCCAAGCTCTCCCGCTGCTTTCCTTTGTGCCGTTGTTTCCACGTGCCTGGAATTCAGTTCCTGGCTGAGTAGGGAAGGTTATGGAACTATTTCATAGCCATGTCTTCTGCTATTTCTTCCCAGGAGCAGGCACTGAACACGCAGGTACAAGCCTTCTAGAGCAGAAACCAGACACATGGTCTCCTGAGGATCTGGTGCTCGGCTTTGGAGATGCCCTAGCTCTGCTGAACCCCATTCGCTTCCCAGGGCAGAGCACTTTGGGGATCCCGGGGAGTTGTACGCGGACTTCCAGGGCTCGCGTGGGAAGGGTGGTGAAGGAGCGGAGGGGGTGGCACACTGAGTGCGTCTCATGGGGCCAGAGGAAGAAGGAGAAGGGCAAATGGGGTACAGAGGACTCTTTGCATGGCTTCTCCGGAAAGCAAGGGTGAGGAGCAGCTGCCTCCACTGCCAACTCCTCTGTGCTCACGCTGGTGACCACTGCAGTGCGTTTACGTGCTGGACAGCCTCCCTACCACTGCTCAAGGCTTCGGGGTCTGCAGCTGCTGCCCGTCGTCGCCTGGGCCCTGTCGCTGCCAGCACAGATTCATTCTGCACACGCATTGGCAGCTGCACCGATGTGAAAGTGCTGTTCATTGCAGAATTGCCCTTTGTAGTTTTCTTCCCATTTTTAACAATAGACCAAGGCAAGAGCCCTGGTACCTGAGCCCAGATCAAGCTCAGACTTTTCTGATGTGTATTTAATTTGGTTTTGGCAGAAAGTCTGTGTTTTTCTTAGGTTTTACATCATCTGTGAGGTTGCATGGATACACTCTAACAAAACATCATCTATAATCAAACAAGACTCACAGAAGAAAGAAATGCATGCCAATTCCGACTAATCTTAGCCTTTATGGGAACAGCTATTTGCTGTGAATGATTAGCCAAACATCTGTGTCAACACTTTCTGAGCCGCAGATAGAGATGTTGTTAATCACTGCATTTTTACTATGATATTTCTAGTTCCTCCGAGGGGGAAATACTCAACCACAAGCAAATCTCTCTACTAAGCTCTTCTGAGGAAAATCACTCTCCTAGTTAATTGTAATAATTAAAAGGCATACATATGTGCATGCTCTGTGTGTGTGTGTGTTTTCTTAAGAGTTTTATCTTGCTTCACAGTAAATTTTAATAATAAAATGACTCCCAGTCCCTACTATACCAAACTATAGAGTGATTTTTAGAGAAAAATTAGTTTTTGCCCTATCGGACAGAGGAATATAGTCTCATCTACCTCTCTAATCCAGGCTTCACCCAACAATTTATGGGTTGAAAAGAGGAATACATGTTCCTCAGGGATGATATATGTGATTAAGGATGACAAAAAATTTCAATAAGCGAATTCATTGTAAAACATTTCGTACAAGAGTCAACATCTGTACTTCATTTTTCTGCAAGTACATGACTGTGTGGAGCCTGTCGGGGTATGTGTTTCTCCTGGCGATCACCAACATGCAGCTGCTAGACAAACCTGTGGTCCCATCATGTGCTTGGGTGGCTTTGGGGACAAGGAGGATGGGATGAGGATGCCCCCACGGGGCAGTCTTCTTTTCTGCCTGGAAACTTTACCTTTTGCCGCAGGTCGTCCTCTGCTGGTGATCTCTGACGTCCATTGTGATGTTGGTTTTCATTATCTGTCTGGAGGGCAGTTATTGAAGATGAAATGAAAGCCGCACTGACTGATGGCCAGCCACTTTCCTCAGATTTAGAAACAGTCCTGAGATGTGGCTGATCAAAAGTAGGGCGCAGTTAATAACCTGGGGCGAGGCTGATGCTTCTCCACTGTTTTCCTGCACGGGCGAACTCTTAGCAAATGGGGCATTTCAATTACATCTGCATCAGCCCAGAGCAGCGGTGGATGTGGGATAAGCAGCTTTCCCGGCTGTCTCTGTTTTATCAGCTGTGTCCTCTGTGGGCATGCAAGCCTTCCCGAGGCCCTCAGAGGAGGCCAACCTGAAACCTTGAGTCACCAGACCAACTCGAGACAAATTCCTTGAGTTTAATAAAATGAACTTCTAAGTCAAATGAGCTTTTTTCTTAAATTTCTGTCCTTATTGAATTTGGATCTTCCCAAAGACCCCAAGCTGTGGTACAGAAAACCAAGAGATGGAGAAGGCAGCCTAGGATGGTTCAGGGTGAGACTCTGGTGCATTCTCTGCATTGATACTGGTGATCGGATGGAAGCCAGCTCCAGCCTGGATCTCGCCATGGACAAACATTCTCATCTTTGCCCTTAAATCTGCCTTCTACCATCCAAGAGCTTACCTAGGAGGCAAGCTAGGTGGAAAACCAGGGAAAATCGCTCCTGTGACCTTTTCTGCGTGGCTCTCTTGCTCTGAAGACAGCACTAGTCGGGGCTGCGTTGCAGATTTCCAGCAGGGAATCGGCACGCCTTGCTGTCAGCTCTCCACCTCGAGGCAGAGGCTGCAGCCTGGTCCTCAGTCTTCCCCATGTGTGTCCTTCAAGTGCCTCCGACTTGCTCTGCTTTGGGTAAATTTAACCAGGAAAACAATTCACTACCTTTGCTGTGAAGCCTAAAACAGACAAGACTGGTTTTTACTTTATTCCAAAGTTGGCAAATCTGTGGTAAGAATCTTCTATCCATGCTCCTGTGAAGAAACAGAAAAGATCCAAGGGCCCTGACCATCTGCGGGGCCATCTGCAACCTCGAAGTGTCCCCAAGCCCCACATCACTACCTGGGGTTATTTGAGGTCCCACTAGAGGGAGGTTCAGCTCAGTGAGTGCAGTTGTCCTCCCTCCACCACAGCCCCCTCACCGAGGCTCTGGTCACCATGGCCATCAAAGCCCACAAATGTCAAGAGAAGAAAATTCTAGAAGTAAACAATGCATCGGTTTTAAACCGGACCCATTCAGAGTGTCATGATGAAATCTGGTGTCACCCTGCACTGTCACACCAGGGACACAAATCATCCTTTTAACACTCTATCCATTACCTGCTCGCTAGTCATTTAGTAGCCCCAGTGCTATGGGATGAACTCCCCCGGGACGTAGGGCTTGGGTTCCGCTTACCCTTGTCTAACTTCACCATGGCCCAAAGCACAAGTGTGGCGATGTTGGAGATTCTGACCTGCCGAAGAGAAGTTGGCCAGAGCTTTCTTTCAGTGAAAAGGTGAAAATTCTTGACTTAACAAGGTGAGAAAAATAATCCCTTCCAGAGGTTGCTGAGATCTGTGGTAAGAATCAATCTTCTATCCATGCAACTGTGAAGAAACAGAAATGAAATTCATGTTAATGTTGCTTTCAGACCTCATATAGCAAGGGATGATCACTTAGTGTCAAGTACTTAGCTCAGATGCAAAGACAGTAAATTCCGTATGTATGTATGGAGGAAATGTAATATATTTAGGGTTTGGTTGTATTCATGGTACCAGGCATCCACCGGTGCCTTGGAACAGATTTCCCCAGAATACAGGGCAAACATACTCAGTGCCAAGTTACAAGAGGTCAGTAACATAGCTATGGAAGATGTTCAGGTGTTCAAAGAGTTTTCACTGAGTAGCAGAGGTGAAAGATTTTTCTCAATAATTTTCTCCATCTCACCCAAGTCCATTGGACTTAACTTTGTTTTGGTGGAAACATAAAGTAACATGTTATTCATTGATTGTGAAATGAGCATGAATTTACTTTTTGAGACTATATAGTAGTTTAAATATTGGGAATGTAGGAGAAGCCTAAAATGACTCAGCTGTGGGAACCTGTGTGGCACTGACCCAGACAATGAAACAGAATCCAACTCAGTCCTGCATTTAGATTTACTTCCTCTGCACAGTGTTCTGCTACCGCCAGAGCCTCGCATGACCCAAAGACCAATGTGCCTCGGTGGTATTCATGCTTAGGTGACCATAAACATGTATGTTGACCAGAGGTCGCAGGTGACGGTTTGCTCTTTCCAGCAGTCTTTGTGGGCCTTTGCTTCTTA
Organism: Cuniculus paca; assembly: GCA_004365215.1. Taxonomy (NCBI): domain Eukaryota; kingdom Metazoa; phylum Chordata; class Mammalia; order Rodentia; family Cuniculidae; genus Cuniculus; species Cuniculus paca. The sequence goes on from RJWT010054594.1 coordinate 9,129, forward strand.
CTCTGGGATTTGTCTGCTCTGGTGCCTTGGTTATGGTTCAAGCTGCTAGCGAGGTGCATAGAACTGTTTAACTCCCTTTCTCTGAGATGTGTGGACTTGGGGCCAAATCCATCCTGCAAGTTCCCCCCACTCCCTCCCACATCGAGGAAGGAGCTCTGACAGCAGTTCAGGGGTCAGGGGTGACAGCTGCACACTTCGCTGAAGTCACTGTGACTTCCTGCACCTTGACCTACAATACCTTGCATGTGGCACGGGCACAAAGACAGAGAGGAAGGTGAATGGTGTCCACAGGAGAATGGATGGATGGACCCTAGATTATTTGCTGAGTTAATATTTTGTGCAAAATATGTTAATTTTACAGGAGTTAGTTTGCAGATTTTGGACCAAATTTTAGACTTTTTACACCTAAAATTATCACAATTTGTTTCATAGATTTTAGTGGGGTCTGTTTTGATTGAAGCATGTTCATATTTAGAGTGATTGATAACAATTAATTATTTTTATTAAAACTATTGCTGCATATTGTGTGAAATAATGGGTCTCGCTGGGACATTTCCATACACATATACTGTGCTTTCGTCCTGTCTTCTCTTTACCTTCCCTTCTCTTGCTGTCCCCTCTTTTCCTCCCCTGGTCATTTTTCCCTGCCCTAATTGGCCTTCTTCTACTTTATGGTATTTTTCTGCCTTTTATTAGTTTCCATACAGCATAATTGTTTGCAATTTATTCTCTAAAAATTTCCGTTGCATGTTTTTCTTGGGATATCATTTAAAATTTTCGTATCAAAAAAATTGTAAGCAAAGTTTTTCCCTACCAATATTGTCCTATCGATTTTCTACTACCCAAAAATAAATAGAAAAGCCAATTTAAAAGACCCTAAGTAGTGGGTAAAACTCACTTACTTTTACATTCTATTCTATGTCTATCCAGGAGAGACAAGAGTGATGGGAGGGAGGGAAGGAAAAAAGGAGAGGAAAACGAGGCCTCAGATGATCGCACAGTGACTTTACTGTTGGAACGATGAGCTTGGGAGCCTGAACCCCATGAGTGGCAGAAACTCCCACCCAAACGTGACCTATGGAGCCCCAAGAATCATGTGGCAGAGAATGGGGTGAGTGTGTC
>RJWT010054595.1:0-10264 GCA_004365215.1 Cuniculus paca
ACCACAGACCAGGAGCTCCCCCAACCCCAGGGGCAGGGAAGATGGGTGTCCCAGCTCAAGCGGGAAGAGTGCCTTTGTCCTTCCTCAGCCTTTGGGTTTGTTTGAAACCATGGTGGGTGGGACCAGGCCCGTGCACATCAAGGATGCCATTGCTTCACCAGCACACTGACCCCAGTGCTGGTCTCCTTTGGAAACCCCCTCATGAACACACTCAGAGGTTTGCACAGTGACCTAGGAATTCCTTAGCCGAGTCCAGAGGACACATAAAGTTAACCAGTACACCCTACTTAGTGATAATGTGCTCTCCTCTGTTAAAATGTCATCAGCTAAGAAGCAATCCATACAAAGAGTTCACATCAAATGAATGTCATTCTTCATCTGTAAGTTCTGTGGAATTTCAATTAGTTTTCTGGATGGATTTTTCCTCTGGGGAGCAGTACTAGGGCTTGAATGCAGGGCCTTTCTACTGAGCTACATCTCCAGTCCTTTTTCTATCTTTTATTTCTGAAACAAGTTCTCAATAAGTTACCCAGATTCAGTCCAACCTGTGACTGTCCTACTTTATCCTTCCAGGATGCTGGAAGGACAGGTGTGAGCCATCAGACTCACCTTGGAAGGATTACTCTTTATTAATTCATCAAAATGATTATTCAATTACATCAAATGGTAAAAGTGTAGAAATATGTAATATCGTTTCAAACAAAAGAGCATCTATTAAAAAAAACTTGAATAAAACAGGAAGAATAAGTTCAAGTGTTCTTACAGCATGACTGCAGTTAATAGTGATATATTTCAAATGGAAAATTGCTAGGAGAATGGATTTAATAGTTTTCATCACAAAAAGAATGTGAAGCAATTTATATGTTAATCAAATCAATTTAGACAATTCGTAATGTATGTTATGTCAGAATAACATCCCATGTATAGCATGGGCATACACAATTTTTATTTGTCAATTAAAAATAGATTTTAAAAGGTCATAGAACTAATAGGTAAGTGTAGCAAGATTGTGAATGGCAGGTCAATATAAAAAAAATTTCAATTGTGTTTCTGTATCCTCACAACAATGAGAAGCAAATGGATAAACAATACCACTCTCAATAACATCACAAAGCCTCCATCACTGGAGATAAATCTGAAAAAGAAAGTGTCTTAGTTACTTTCCTAGTTCTGAAACAAAATACTCAACAGCCAAAGTTAAAGGGGGAAAGGTTTATTTATTTATTTATTTATTTTCAGTGCATACTCAGCTGACTCCAGGGCAGGGCGGCATGGCAGAGGGGAGACAGTTCATGGCAGGGGAAAACAGCAAAAGCAACAAGAGCAAAAGTGAGGAGCAAGCCTCTTTTCCTTCCTTATATTGTAAGCAGACTACCCACCCCAGAGCAGGTGTAACACTCGCTCTCCCGATCCCAGCATTAGACAATGAACCAATCACAAACTCTGGCTTCAGCTGTCTCCAAAAAACCCTCCCCCCATGGCTACATGAGGCTTTGAGGGGGACATCCAGACACAAATCATAACTGAAGGGAAAGGTGAGAACTAGGAAATTAAAATCTCAAGAAATGGAGAGGTATACTGTGTTCATGGACCAGTAAACTCAATATTAGAATGTCAGTTCTCCCAAGTTGATATATAGGTTAAAGGCAATGCCTATCAAAATCTAATAGGATTTTGCTTTGGAAAAACTGACAAGCTAATTCTAAAATTGAAATGTGAATGCAAAGTATCTAGAAAAATCTAACAATTCTGAAAGAGAAGAACAAGTTTGAGGAACTGAGACACACCAGTTTCAAAACTTACAAAGCTGCAGCAGTGAAAACAGTGTGGTATTTGTGTCAAGACGGACAAATGGACTAGTGGAACAGAATAAGGAGTCCAGAAATAGACATACATGTATATAGAGAACTGATTTTGAAAAGGTGTAAAGACAATTCACTATGGAAAACCTAGTCTTTTGAGAAAAGGCTAACTGAACAACTGTATGTACAAATGCACACACACAAAAAGGAACTTTGCCTAATACCTCATCCCATGTACAAAAATAAATATAAAAGCAGTGCTGACTTACAGGAAAAATGTGGAACTATAAAATTTCTAGAAATATTTTTTCCTAGAAGAAATAGGAGACAGAAAATAGGAGATTGGATGAAATATTTGTAAACTTGTATCTGGTAATTTGTATTGCAAAAATGCAAACAATTCTTAAAAGTCAACAGTAAGAAAATACTCAAGCAAGTTAAAACTTAGCAAACCATCTGAACAGATGCTTTATGAAAAATACATGGATGGGTAAAAGGCATGCAAAGAATGCTCAACATAATTAGTCATTAAAGAAATGCAAACAAAAGTCATCCGAGATAGCACTACATATCTATTAGAATAGCTAACACTGAAAAAAGCGATTAGTGGACAATGCCACACATGGTGAGGATGAGGAGCAATAACTCTCATGCATTGTTGATGGAAATGTAAAGTGGTACACTTTGCAAAATAGTCCACCAGTTGCTTGTAAATTTAAACATATACTTGCCATATCACCCAGCAGTCCTGCTTCTAGAAATTCACCCAAGGGGACTGAAAACTTCCTTTCGTGTAAAAGCTTGTGAATGTTGGCTTTATTCATAATCAACACAAAATGTCTTTCAGTAGATAAGTGGATTGGCACATCATGGTGCAATCACACAGTGGAGTATAATTCAGAATTTAAAAAAAACAAATTATTGACTTGCATAACAATATGGATGAGTAACATAAATTTGGATCTAAGAAACAGAAATTAGACCCAAAAGATTCTAGTTAGGTGAATTCTAAACAGACAAAATAATAAGAGATAGTAAAAATCTGTACATAGCTGCTAGGAGATAGGGGAGGGGTGGAGGTTTGGCCACAAGGGGGCTCACAGGTGAATTTTTAGCGTGAGGACATGGATAGCACTTTAGCGGGAATATAGCAGCAACCTCTAACATGCACACATGGCTTCCCATTCTGAGGTTTTAGTTACCTACAGCCAAGTAGATTTAAGATATTAAATGGAAAATTTTAGAAATAAATAATTCCTAAACTTTAAATAGAGTAGTAAAATGAAACCCTGTGTTATTCCTCTTCATCCCTTCTGGGACACGAGTTACCTGTTTGTCCAGAGTATCCACACAGTATATGTTGCCCTCCTGTCAGTCACTTGCTAGCCATCTCAGTTATCAGATCATCTGTTCCAGCAACGTCACAGCCTGAGTGTCCAAGTACATCTATTTCACTTACTATGTCATGATGCTGGCAATTTGGATTTGCCAAAGAGAATCCATACAGTGCTTACTTTAAGTAAAAAAGTGAAAGTTCTCAATTTAAAAAACTATTGTATGTTGAGGTTGTTAAGATCTGTGTTGAGAACAAACTTACCCATGCAATTGTGAAGAATGAAAATAAAAGTTTGGATGAGTTTTGCTGTTGCAACTCAAGCTGTAAAAGTCATGGTCCTGGTGCACGATTAGTGCTTCATTAAGAGGAAAGGGCACTAACTCTGTGGGTGGAAGGCATTGGCAGAAAAATATGTTGCAGTCCATGGCACCACGTTGGGTCAGGCAGATGGGGTTTGGTACTATCCACGATTTCAGGCGTCCATTGGGAACCTTGGACTGCATCCCTGGAGATAAAGGATGGAATGCCCTGCTCACTTATGTCTTGTCAACATCTGCAGAATTGCGTATCACAGAGTACAACTGGTACTGAGTAAAGAAGATAAGAAATAGAATTGTTTTGACCTAGATCTAGGATGCCCCTGCAAAAGCCTCATCTGTTCATCTGGACTTTTGGAAGGAGATCGGATCATGGGAGTGCTACGCTTAGCAGTGGGTTGATCCACTGGTGAGTTCAGAGCCAAAAAGCTGTTAGGAGGTAGAGTCTGATGGCAAGAGGTGGGTCACTGGGGTAATGACCCTCAAGGACATATGTCCTTCTCTGGGTCCTCCCTTGGCTCTCTGCTTTTTGGCTGCCAGAGTTTGAACAGCTTTTCCTCCACCAGGATCCTGTGTCATCCTATTTTTTTACCTATGAGATGACTGATCATGGTCTGAAACTGGGATCCACAATAAACCTCTCCTCCTTTAACTTGTGTGTATTGGATGTTGTGTCCTAGTGACAAAAAGTAACAAAGACAAGAATGAAATCCTCATGCCATAGATGCAAATTAGAAATCCACATGCACATAATAATGTATGTTTTAAAAAATGACATGAAGTACATCATGACAGCTGTTTGTTGAGGGATAGAATTGTGGCTTGAGGATAAAGGGGAAAAGAGACTGAAACAGGAGATGGGCTCTCATGGGTCAGTGGGGAGAGCACTCTGAAATGAGTAGCTAATGCCTTGTCTCTAACAAGTGTTTTTTGTTTTTTTTTTTTGCGGTACGAGGGATTGAACTCACAACCTTGCACTTGCGAGGCAGGTGCTTACACCACTGAGCTAAATCCCCAACCCTTGTCTTTTTGAGACAGGGTCTCACTATGCTGTTCAGACTGGCCCAGGCTGGTCTTGAACTCGCAACCATCTTCCTGCCTCAGCCTCCTGAGTGCTGGGATTATAGGTGTGTGCCACCAGGCCCGGCTTTGTCTCTAACAAGTTGAGATAAAACCAGACACAAAATTGAATTCCAGATGGAGGCATAAAAAGCAGATTGGAAACCCTGAGCACGAGGCATGTGTGGGCTGAGGCTGGGGTGTGCCCACCAGGATCTTTCCAGTCTGTGTGCCTAGGAGACCTCATCCCCCATGGGGAGCCTCCAGCTGCTCTCTGAGGCAGGGGGGTGGGTTGCCAGGGAGAAGGATGTGACTGTTAATCTCCAGGAGCGCACTTCACCCCCTTGCAGCCAGGCATCTACCCGAGTCCTTCATGGAACCTGCGTCCTTGAATTCATCTTCAGCTTCCCCAGGAAGGATGCTCGCACTCCCAGGGCTCCAAGGAGGAACCCCCCCCCCTTGCTCTGCTGGGTGAGGAGAGGATGGAGAGCTCAGCCTTCCTCCTGCAGAGCTTCACAGAGCTGCAGTTTCCAGCCCACTCCTTGTCCCACTTTCCTAGTCCTGGAAGCTCCGATTCCAGCAGCTCCGCCAGGTGCCATGGAGGTAAATCACAGGCTCCATGCTGTCTCCCTCATTGAGGGCTCAGCTTTCCTCAGACTGTGGGACATCCCTCATCCACTGACAGGTTCTTTTCTTCTCTCCCTTATAGATTTATGACCTTTAATTCGAATCAGCCATTTTCCTGGACTCTTGGGAGATAAGAAGTCATGACTCCAAGGCCACTGGACTGTCCTCCTACTGCGGAGAAATGGCACCAGTCAGTGACGCATGGCAACAGCCAGGCATAGGGGGACAGGAAAGAGTGAAGGCAAAGTCTCCTGAGGTTGCATCCAGCCCCACCTGACCAGGTGAGTTTCACTGCATCACTCGCCCTTTCTGTGGTGGAATGGAGGTGTTAACTCTGCCACTCCTCTCCTGCTAAGCAAACAGAAGGTAGTGCTCCCTCTGAGCTTCTCTCTGTGCTGGTGTGACCCAGGACTGTCAGTACTGGGTGGGGGAGATTAATTCTGGGTGACAGTCATGCAAAGTGGTCCTCCTGAGTGTGGGCAGCAGAGTGAACTTTGCTGAGGCCTTCTCTGGGCTGGGTCTCACCCCTGCTCTCCTAGGGTGGGGGCAGATTCCAGACCCCTCCCCCATCTGAACTTGGGAAACACCCGGAGGTTCAGGCAGGGCTGGGCTTCTTTCAGTGCACATGCAGTACCCATGGGTCTGTGCATTGAGAGGTTGGGGTTGCAGGGAGCCCGTCCCTTTATGCTTCAAGAGTGGCATGGGGTGGGCCAGAGAGCCCACTGGATGGCAACTGAGAAGAGCTTGCAGGTAGGAAATGGGAGTTCTTTAAGATCATGAGAGCCTGGGGAATTCCAGAAAGGCTTCACTTCCCAGAAGAAGGGATATGTCCCCAAACATCGACATTCATTTCCTGCCGGGTGCACTCATGGGAGAGGCAGTCTTTAGATCACCAGAACTGTCATTGCATGACACATCTGAGATCCTGTCCTGGTTCTGCCAGGAATTTGGGCCAACCCACTTACCCTCTTTCAAGCCTCTGTTTCTGCATCTGTAAAAAACGGCAAGGTCTAATGATCCCTGGCCGAGGGTCCCCAAACTCTATTAAAGTTTTTAGCCATCCCATTTGCAAATACTTGAGCTCATGTATCCAACCTCAAGTGGACCCAGTGGGAGGGTGTGTAGCTAATTAACTTGTTGATGGTTTGTAGTCAGATACTCTTTCTGGGACAGGACAATGTTTTGGCATCAGCCTGTGGGGTCCGGAAGCACACCCAACAGAAGGACAAAAACATCCTCTTTGGTGGATAACAGGAAGACAACAGGGGCAATGAAGAAGAGCAGAGACACGTGCCAAGTGCTGCCACGCATGAGTCATCTCTTTGCTCTGGCTCAAGGGACATCAGGGTCCCTTGGGCCAGAAAACAGAACACATGTGGCAATCGCATCTGTCTGTCCCAGGGCTGGACCCTGAGAAGTGTGGGGGAACCATTCATTCTTCCACTGTCCATGTGGGAAAAGACATTTGAGAATCAGGGGACAGGGAAGGAGACCCTGGCTGCAGTGACCCTCTGCCACCTACCGAGGACACTGCTGCCTCTTCAGCAGTGACCAGTCAGGACTAAGGACACACATGGTCATGGTCATAGTCCTTCTACTCTCTGGGTCCACGCCCTATGGGCTCTGTCACGGTGCTCTGAGAAAGCTGGACAGTGACACAGGGACACTCAGTCTCACAGAGAACAGTCCATGTTCTTTGTAGGCGCTGCTGTGGGGAGGGCAGGGAGCAGCTCTGGCCAGCAGGCTCGCCCACAGGCAACTTGCCGTGGACATGGAAGCCTTCTGCAGGAAGAGGCTGCTTTTCCCCCACCCAGGCGCTACTTCAGAGAACATCAAAATAGTTGCTAAGCATCCACTCGTCAGAGGCAGTTTGGAAAATGCCAAGAGAGAAAGAAAGCACAGCACTCATTCACATCATGCAAAGATAACTTCCGTTCTGATAGCCTCCCATCCTTGACTTTTCCTGTGGATATGTTTGTCCTTTTAGCTAGCTGTGATTGGACAGCCGCGCGCTTTCATGTCACAATTTTGTAGTTCACTAAAAGGCACAGGTAGATGTCCATGTGACAACAAGTTTTTCCAGCCCTCCCCATGTAGTGGCTGCTCTGGGTTAGCTGGACAGTGCTTTACTGTTGGTTAATTAGACTCTGTTAAGCTTGGGGTATTATACATGGTATCGAAGTGACCATTTTGTGTGCTCTTTAAAACCCAGGATCATTTCTTCAGCGGCAGCGCAGTGTGGAACTATTCCGTCAAAGGGTAGGCGTGCTTTTAGGCTCTGGACTTCCTGTGGGAAAGGCCGACTTTAGGGCCCCACTTTCTTGCGTCCAGAGCCGATAGCAAGGGTTGTCCTCATGAACTCTCTTTGGTGACCAACCATTGACCTGAGTGTGACCATGGTGTCCACGGCCATCTCCTCTTCCTCTCCCCTTTCCCTTCACTCCTTTCTTGCTGAGGGCTGCTGAGGCCCCTGTAGGATGTTTCCAAGCAGAGGGTGCTTTCCTAGCCTTGGACCCTCACAGCAGCAGCCACTGCCCCTGGTCCCCACCCCTGCTGAAGCATGAGATGCTGTCCCACATGAGTGACCTTTGCTCCCCTATGTGTCCAACAGGAACAGAGGGACTAAGGAGAGTGCCTTCCCATCTCTACAAAGCTTAGCCTGGGGTCCTGGGTTCAGAGATCTGAGTCTGACTTTTTCCCCACTCCCCAAAGGTAGCTGGGGAACAGCATGAGAACCCCATCCCTGGGACTGGTCTCATCCTGGTCCAGCACAGCTGGCATAACCAACAACATCCAGGGCAGGGCTGGCATGTGTTCCGTCCCAGGGTTCAGCGGGACACTGGATACTCTCCCTCTGGTCTGTCCCTCCCCTCCTTCACTCCGGTGCCCCAGCTTCTGCCTTTGGCTTTATCTTTTCTTTGTGTCTGGGATCTAGAGAGAGGGCTAAGCTGGGAGTCCCTGTGCTGATGGAGAGGCCAGGAATGTGAGGTTGCCAGAGCCTGGCCAAGAGTTTTGAAAGCCAACCCTGTGAGCAGTGGGTGCAGCGATCAGGAGAGAAGCATGCTGTGAACCAGCTTTCCAGACTCACGGCATGCTCGTGTGCCCGAGGAGTGCCCACTCTAGTGGCGCAGTGGACAGGCAGGAAGCAGGTCCTCTGTGGGACAGCGCTTGCAGCCGAGCTGTCAGTCTCAGGGTTGGAGGCTCTTGCTCACTGAAGGTCTCCGTGCCACAGCACAAGTGGCAACTGATGAGGCCACAGAAGCACAGAGCCCGCAGCCTGGCTAGATGGCTCACTGCTTTGGGAGAGTACTCGGCCTGTAGGCCCAGGAAGGCCTGGGTAAGTAAGTGCCCTCTTGCCTGTGAGAAGCAATCTCTGCCTAGAAAATCTACCCATTGCTCCCTCTCCTACTCACAGCATCCCAGAGTGAGGCTTCACTTTTCTTTGGGGTACGACAACCAAGGTTCAAAGACTTCCCAGATGGAATTAAACACACTCAGTCCTCTACTTGTTTCCATGCGTCCTGAGTCCTCTTGCTACCCTTCCCTAGGATAAGCCCCTCTTTCCCTCCTCTGAGAACTGAGCAGGTCTTCAAACTCCCCTTTTTTCCCACCCACGGAAAGCTGCTGGCCCTGTGGTCTGGAGCCCCGCGTCTCTGGGCTGTACTTACAGTACTGAGCTGTGTGTAGACCCAGCTGGCAGTGGGTAAACTCCCAGACCCACAGTAGGAATGCCTGGGCAGCTAAACCAAGTCATTCCCCTTCTTTCCAAAACAGGAGATGCATTTCATGGGGCTGGGGTGTATCTCAGCGATAGAATGCTTGCCTGTTATGTGTAAGGTCCTGGGTTTGATTCCTACTACCACAAAATGAACAAAAAACAAAACAAGAAACAGTGATATGTACCTTGTCCTGATTGCATTTCCTCTCAATTCTGTGGAAGAGGCTGGTTCCATGGTGGCCGCTGGTCTGTGACTGAGAGGCCTCTGTGATCCCGTTGAAGTTTGCTAATCTGCAGACCCTGGTGCTGCCAGTAAGTGGGGAGATGTGGCTACCCACAGGGCACTGCTAAGCGGATGTGCAGGTTGGGGGAACAGGGTAGATCAGGGCGCATGGTGGGACTTGCTTATGAATGCACATCGCCGATGTTGATGAGCATGGCTCTCTGGTGGCCACAACCCACACATCAAAGCAAGCATTGCAGAAATGCAAGTAGATAGATGCAGATAAAGCTGACCCCTGGGAACAAGGGCTCCCCAAGCTGGGCTGCATGAGGACCTTGTCTTGCTCTCTGCCTCCCCTCCCTTTGTGCCCCATCTTTGCAAAGCCACCGGCCCCGCAGCTGGTGCTGATTAACAGCGTGTTGACAGTGAGGTTTTCTTTTCCTACTAACCAGGGGGTTGGAAGCGAACATTTATGGAGCTTCTCCTGGGTAACACACTGCGGCTTGCCATTCTGTGTGCCCAGTTCCACCTTCTCACCTCTGCACTGGGAGACGCGTTCTCACTGCCATGTCAGCTACAAGAAAGCAGAGGGTCACGGAAGGTTGGGTCTCTGCCCTTGTTGACAAAGCTGGTAATGACAGAGTTTGGATTGGAATGCAGAGCCCTTTGACGCAGAAGCCCACACTCGGTCTATTGCTTCAGACTCTAGCCCAGGGCTGTCCAATAGAAACAGAAGTCCAGCCACGAGTAGGGGCCAGATGTGTAATTTCATATTTTCTAGTAGCCACACTAAACAAGGAAAACCCAGGTGACATTAATTTCACTGATGTGAGTTATTTAACTCAGTAGACTCAAAATATTAGCATTTCAACATGTAATCAATATAAAAACTATTAATTTTACATTCTTTTTCTGGTTGTCATTGGAAGATACTGTGTAATTTACACATCTACGTGGTCTGGCCACAGTGCATGGGCTCAGAACCCATATGGGACAAAACATAAAAATAGCCATTCTGGTTTGTCTCTTACATATTCTTTCAAGAGGGTTTTTTTTTTGGTAATGCTATTTTATTATAAAATATATTTTAAAGTATTATAACTTGTTAGATGTTATTAAAAGAACATAAGTGCACATAACACTGGTTCCATCTGAGTGACAAGATTAGAGGTCTTTGGATAC
>RJWT010054596.1:0-10262 GCA_004365215.1 Cuniculus paca
ATAAAATACAACTTTTAAGCCCTGTTTAAAAAAAAAAAGATGAGAATGAGTGCCTCAGGGCTCCAAGTTTTCATCATATTTTACATTACACAGTTATCAAATTTTTAAGCAATGTAGTCCAAATTTATAAGCAAAGTAAGGATACTTTCAATCACATTTGAAAAGACTGCGTTAATCCTTGGTAAATGAATAGATTAAAAATGACTAACGAAAAAAGACTTTTAAATATTTTGTCATGTGCAGAGTCTCACATACCACTGCATAGGGTATGTACAAAGATATGTCTTCCAGTCCACTGTCCAAACACGAATGCAAATACTCTAACTTCCCAATTTCCAAGATGGATTACCTCTTTGCTCATTTTCTGTCCTATATTCAGTTTGCTCAAAACAGGAATTTTCTACTGTTTCACAATAGTCATTTGGAAACACTTGTGCATCTGTCACTACAAAACAGCAGGAGGTAAGAAAGAAATTAAGAAAGTAAACATAAAATAGTAATTTGTAATATAGTTTCAAAAAATAAAAGAATCAGATCTTAAAGAATAAGTTTTCAGCATACTGTACACTTTCACAGATAACACTTTCAAAAAAGCATACTAAAAATTTAAAAAGGCAGAGTAGTTTCAATTCCATTTGAAAAGACTGAGCTAATCCTTGAGGAATTCATACATGTAAAAACAGTCTCAGGAAAATCTATTTTCAATGTTTTTTCATGGACAGAGCCTCACGTACTACTGTGTAGAGCATGTCAAAAGATATTTCTTTCAGTCTACTCTCCAAATACTAATTGAATTACCCTGATTTGCTAATGTCCAATATGGATTATCTCTTTGCTCACTCTCTGTCCTATATTGTGTTTGCTCAAAAGAGGAAAGTTCCACTGTTTCACGACAGTCATCTGGAGACACTTTTGTAGCTATCATCACAAAATAGGATGAGGTCCGAAAAGATCAAAGAAAATTAAAACCATCATAAAATTCTACTTTTAAACCTCATTTTAAAAAAATAAGATGAGAATGTGTGCATCAGGATTCCAAGTTTTCTGCATATTTTACGCTTACGCAGTTATCAAATTCATAAACAATGTAGTCCAAATTTATGAGTAAAGTAAGAATACTTTCAATTATATTTGAAAAGACTGAGTTAATCATTGATAAATGCATACATTAAAAACGATTAACAGAAAAAAGACTATTTTAAATAGTTTGTCACATGCAGAGTCTCACATACCACTGTGTAGGGTATGTCAAAAGATATGTCCTCGAATCCACTGTCCAAATACTAATTCAATTACTCTACTTCCCAATTTCCAAGTGGGATTACCTCTTTGCTCATTTTCTGTCCTATATTCAGTTTGCTCAAAACAGGAAATTTCCACTGTTTCACAATAGTCATCTGGAAACACTTGTACATCTGTCACTACAAAAGAGGAGGAGGTAAGATACGAATTAAGAAAATTAACCTAAAATTGTACTTTGTAACATTGTTTCAAAAAATAAAAGAATCGATGCTTAAAGAATAAGTTTTCAGCATATAGTACACTTACACAGATAACACTTTCGAAAAAGCATAGTACAAATTTATAAAGGCAGACTAGTTTCAATTCCATTTGAAAAGTCTGAACTAATCCTTGACGAATTCATACATGTAAGAAAGTCTCAGAAAAGTCTATTTTCAAAGTTTTTTCATGGACAGAGGCTCACATACTACTGTGTAGAGCATATAAAAGGGATTTCTTTCAGTCCACTGTCCAAATACTAATACAATTACCCCGATTTGCTAATGTCCAACATAGATTATCTCTTTGCTCACTTTCTGTCATGTTCTGTGTTGGCTCAAAAGAGGAAAGTTCCAGCATTTCACAATAGTCATCTGGAGACACTTGTGTACCTGTCATCACAAAATTGGATGAGGTCAGAAACGATCTAACAAAATTAAAACCATCATAAAATACTACTTTTAAGTCTTATTAAAAAAAAAAGATGAGAATGAGTGCATGAGGACTCCAAGTTTTCAGAATGTTTTATACTTACACAATTATCAAGTTCATAAACAATGTAGTCCAAATTTACAAGTAAGGATACTTTCCTTCATATTTGAAAAGACAGAGATAATCCTCTATAAATGCATAACATTAAAAATGACTAAATGAAAAAATAGTATTTTAAATATTTTGTCACGTATAGAGTCTCACATACCACCACATAAGGTATGTCAAAAGATATGTCTTCCAGTGTACTGTCCATATACTAATGTAATTACTCTAACTTCACAATTTCCAAGATGGATTACCTGTTTGCTCATTTTCTGTCCTACCTTCAGTTTGCTTGAAGGAAGAAAGTTCTACTCTTTCACAACAGTCATCTGGAGAGACTTGTGTACCTGTCATCACGAAAGAGGTGTAGATCAGAAAAAAACTAAGAAAACTAACAACATCATAAAATGAAGCACTGTAAGCTTGATTCAAAATATAAGAAAAGAATAAGATCTTAAAGACTCAAAGTTTTCAGCATATTTTACAGTTACACATCTAACACTTTCATTAAAAACATAGTACAAGTTTATAAATAAATGTAACATAGTTTCAGGTTCATTTGAAAAGACTGAGATAATCCTTGATGAATTCATACATGAAAAAATTCAAACTGAAAAAGATCTATTTTAAATATTTTTTCATGTACATACTTTCACATACCACTGTGTAGGATGTGTCAAAAGACATTTTTTTTATTACACTGTCCCAATAATAACACAATTACCCTGATTTCCTAAATTCCAAGGTAGATTCTCTCTTTGCTCACTGCATGTTGTGTATTCAGTTTGCTCCAAATTGTTTAGATCCACTGTTTCATAATAATCATTTCGAGACACTTGAGCACCTGCCACCACAAAGAGGAGGAGGTCAGAGAAGAACTAAGAAAATGAAAACATCATAAAATACCACACTGTAAACTTGCTTCAAAAAATAAGCAAAAAACAAGACCTTAAAGAGAAGGTTTTCAGTATATTTTACACTTGCACAGCTAATACTTTCATAAAAAAATCATACTACAAATTTATAAATGAATGTAGTAAAAAAATGTAGCATAATTTCAGTTCCATTTGAAAACTGAGTTAATCTTTGATAATTTCATAGATTTAAAAATACAATCTGATGGCAAGGGATTTAGCTCAGCAGGCTAAGCACCTGCCTGGCCAAGTGCAAGGTTGCGAGTTTGATCCCTGGTGCCACAAAAAAAAAAAATACAATCTGAAAAAAAGGCTAATTTCAGTATTTTGTCAAGGACAGAGCCTCACATACTACTGTATAGAGCATGTGAAAAGATACTTCTTTCATTACACTGTACAAATGCTAGTACAACTACCCAGATTTCCTAAGGTCCAAGATGGGTTATCTCTTTGCTCACTTTCTGTCCTATAGAAAGTTTGTTCAAAAGAAGAAAGTTTCACTGTTTGACAATAGTCATCTGGAGACACTCGTGTACCTGTCACCATGAAAGAGGAGAGGGTCAGAAAAGAACCCAGAAAATCAAAAACATCAGAAAATACTACTCTAAACTCTTATCAAAAAAAATAAGAAAACAGTGAATGCTTAAGGATTCAAACTTTTCAGCATAGTTTACATTTACAAAGTTTTCACTTTCATAAACAACATAGTCCAAATTTATAAGTAAAGGCAGGATTCTTTCAATTCTATTCGAAAAGTCTGAGGTAATGCTCAATAAATTAATAGATTTAAAAAAGAGAAACTGAAAAACATGTACTTTAAATATTTTACCATAGATAGTCTCAAATACCACTGTGTAGGGCATGTTAAAAGATATCTCTTTCAGTCTAGTGTCCAAATAGTAATAGAGTTACACTGATTTCCTAATATTCCAGAAAGATTACCTTTTTCCTCACTTTCTGTCATATATTCAGTTTCCTCAGAAGAGGAAATTTCCACTATTTCACAACAGACATCTAAAGGCACTTGTGCACCTGTCACCAAAAAAGAGAAGGGCAGAATAGAACAAAGAAAATTAAAAACTTTAAAAATGGTACTCTGTAATCCTGTTTCAAAAAAAAATAAGAAAATAATGAGTGCTTAAAACTTCAAGTGTACATCGTGTTTTACACATATAATTATTACTTTCATAAACAACATAGTCCAAATTTATAAGTAAAGAATGGATAGTTCCAGTTGAATTTGAGAAGACTGAGATAATCCTTTAAAATTCATAGATTTTAAACAGACAATCAGAAAAAGTCTATTTTCAGTATTTTGTCATTTGTAGAGTCTCACATACCACTGTGTAGGGTATATCAAAAGATATTTCTTTCAGTCCACTGTCCAAATACTAACACATTTACCATGATTTCCTAATGTCTAAGATGAATTACCTCTTTGCTCACTTTCTATCAGATATATAGTTTCTACAGAAGAGGAAAATTTCACTGATTCACAAGACACATCTGAACACACTTGTGCACCTGTCACCACAAAGAGGTGGAAGTCAGAAAAGAACCCAGAAAATTGAAAACATCGTAAAATATTACGCTGGAAACTTGTTTCAAAAAAAAAAATAAGAATGCTTGCATAAGATCTCAACATTTTCACCATATTTTACCCTTTCACAGTTGTCAGTTTCATGAACAGCATACTCTAAATTTGTAAGTAAAGGCAAGATTGTTTCAATTTTATTTGAAAAGACTGAAGTAATTATCAATAAATTCATAGAAAAAAAGAGAAACTGAAAAAGGTCTACTTTAAATATTTTGTCATTTACAGTGTTTGACATGTCACTGTATAGGGAATGTAAAAAGATATCCCTTTCAGTCCACTGTCCAAATACTAATACCTTTACCCTGATTTATTAATGTACAAGATGGATCACCTCTTTTCTCACTTTCTGTTGTATATTCAGTTTCCTCAGAAGAGGAAATTTCCACTACTTCACAATAGTCATTGGCAGACACTTGTTTATCTGTCACCACAAAAGAGAAGCAGGTTAGAAACAAATTAAGAAAATTAAAATCATCATCAAATGCTACTCGGTAATCTTGTTTCAAAAAAAAAAAGAAAACAATGAGGGCTTAAGTACTCAAAGTTTTCAGCATATTTTACACTTACACAGTTAACACTTTTGTAAATAACAAAATTTATAAGTCCAAATTTATAAGTAAAGGCAGCATAATATCTATTCCTTTCGAAAACAATAAGCTAAACCTTGAAAAATTCATGGATATAAAAAGAAAAAGTCTATTTTGAATATTTTGTCATGAACAGAGTCTCATATACCACTGTGTAAGACATGAGAATATATATATCTCTCAGTCCACTGTCCAAATGCTAATACAATTACCCTGACTACCTAATGTCCAACATGGCTTATCTCTTTGCTCACTTTCTGTTCTATATTGTGTTTGCTCAAAAGAAGAAAGTTCCACTGTTTCACAATAGTCATCTGGAGACACTTGTACACCTGTTACCAAAAAATAGGAAGAAGTCAGAAACGAACTAAAAAAAAAAAAAACTTCATAAATACTACTGTGTAAACTTTTTTCAAAAAAATAAGAAAAAATGAGTGGTAAAAGACTCAAAGTTTTTAGCATATTTTACACTTGCACAGTTAACACTTTCATAAACAATACAGTTCAAATATATAAGTAACGGCAGCATAGTTTTAATTCCATTGGAAAACAATGAACAAATCCTTGACAACTTCATAGATTTAAAAAAGCCAATCATAGAAATTTCTATTTTCAATACTTTATCTTGCACACAGTGTCACATACTACCTTGTAGTGTGCAAGAAAAGATATTCCTTTCATTCCACTGTACAAATACCAATACAGTTACCCTGATTTCCTAATATCCACGATGGATTATCTTTTTGCTTACTTTCTCTCATGTATTCTGTTTTGCAACAGTGTCACATACCACTGTGTAGGACATGTCAAAAGATCTCTCTTTCAGTCCAGTATCCAAATATTAATACAGTTACCCTGATTTCCTAATGTCCAAGATGAATTACCTCTTTGCTCTCTTTCTGTTGGACATTCAGTTTCCTCAGAAGATGAAATTTCCACTATTTCACAGTAGTCATTGGGAGACACTTGTTTATCTGTCACCACAAAAGAGGAGGTCAGAAATGAACTAAAAGAATTAAAAATATCATAAAATACTACTCTGTAACCTAGTTTCAAAAAAATAAGACAACATTGAAGGCTTAAACACTCAAAGTTTTCAGCATATTTTACACTTACACAGTTAATGGTTTCATAAACAACAGCATTCAAAGTTATAAGTAAAGGCAAGATAGATTCAATTCCATTTTAAAAGGCTGAGATAATTTTCAACAAATACATACACTTAAAAAGAAAATCTGAAAAAGTTTATTTTGAATAGTTTTTCATGAACAGAGTCTCATATACCACTGTGTAGGGCATGAGAAAATGTATATCTTTCATTTGATTGTGCAAATGCTAACACAATTATCCTGATTTCCTAATGTCCAATATGGATTATCTCTTTGCTCACTTTCTGTCCCATATTGCATTTGCTCAAAAGGGTTACCTCTTCCCTCACTGTCTGTTGTATATTCAGTTTCCTCAAAAGAGGAAATCTCCACTGTTTCACAATAGTCATCTGGAGACACTTGCACACTTTTCACCACAAAAGAGGAGGAGGTTAGAAAAGAACCAAAAAATTGAAAAATTATTAAATACTACTCTGAAAGCTTGTTTCAAACAAATAAGAAATGAATGTGTGCTTAAAAACTCAAAGTTTTCAGCATATTTTACCTTTATGCAGTTAACACCATCACAAACAGCCCAAATTTATATGTAAAGGCAGCATACTTTCAAATCTATTTGAAAAGACTTAGCTAATCCTTGATAAATTCATAGACATAAAAAAAATCAGAAAAGAGTCCATTTTCAATATTTTGTCATATACAAAGTCTCACATACCACTCTGGGGCATATCAAAAGATATTTCTTTCAGTCCACTATCCAAACACTAGTACAAATACCCTGGTTTCCTAGTGTTCAAGATAAATTATCTCTTTGCTGACTTTCTGTTGTATATTCAGTTTACTCAAAACAGGTAAGGTCCACTGTTTTGCAATAGTCATTTGGAGACACTTGAGCACCTGTTACTACAAAACAGGAGGAGGTAAGAAAAGAACTAACAAAATTAGAAACATCATCAAATACTACTCTATAACCTCGTTTCAGAAAATAAGAAAAAAATGAGTGCTTAAAGGCTCAAAGTTTTCAGTATATTTTACCTTTATGTGATTAACACTTGCAAGAACAACTTAGTCCAAATTTGTAAGGGAGGATAACTTCAATTCCACTTGAGAAGACTGAGCTAATCCTCAATGAATTCATAGATTTAAAAAAGAAATTCTGAAAAAAGTCAATATTTTCTCATGTACAGAGTCCCACATACCACTGTCATGGCATGTCAAAAGATGTCTTTCACGCCACTCTCCAAATACTAATGCAATTACCCTGATTGCCTAATGTCCAAAATAGATTACCTCTTTGCTGACTTTCTGTCGTATATGCAGTGTGCTCAAAATGAGAAATTTCCACTATTTCACAATAGTCGTCTGGAGACACTTGTGCAGCTGTCACCACAAAAGAGGAGAAGGTCAGAAAAGAACCAGGAAAATTTTAAAAATCATAAAATACTACTCTGTAACCTTTTTCAAAAAAATAAGTAAAGGATGAGCTCTTAAAGCCCCAAAGTTTACAGCATATTTTACACTTACAGGCTGAACACTTTGATAGACCACATAGTACAAATTTATAAGTAAAGACAGCATAGTTTCAATTCTATTTGAAAATACTGAGGTAATCCTTGACAAATTCATGGATTTCAAAAAGAGAGTCTGAAAAAAATCTGTTTTCAATATTTTGTCATGTACAGAGTGTCACATACCCCAGTATAGGGAATATCAGAATTTATTTGTTTAAATCCACTGTCCAAATACTAACACAACTTAACAAGGTAAACTCATAGTATGGTTACCAGTATTTTAGTTCAAATTACTGTATATTATTGTCTAATGTTCATTTGTCTGCAACAATACTTCTAGGTTTTTGACTGATTGCTTTGTTAATACACAGGATTGCTTTACAATGTAAATAATGACATAATTGAACTAGATTTCTGTTTCAAATCATTTAACTAGGATTCCAACAAGGCTTATTTGAGGAGGTACATTAGAGATGCTCAGCAAAGAGTCACCAAAAAAAAAAATTACCAGTATTCTGAAATGGGAGAGAAAAATCATACCCAGAAATGAAAAGCAATCTGAGAGATAAATCCTCTAGATCAAAACCAAATACCTGGGTTGTTGAAAAGGGGAATCAGATTTGCCACCGGGCACTGTCTCCCTTGGAACCCTTTATTGAGGGAGAACACGATCTTGGGAGCATCAAACAACATGAGGGAAGGAGACAGCACCGTAGAGTCCAGACTTCTAGGATAAACTCCTTACATACTCTCCCTCTCAACTGAAAGAGGAAATCTGGCATTGGAGTAAACTTTGACTGGGGCCACAAGATAGCTACAAACTGTAAATAATAATAAAAAGAACAAGAAAAACCAAGGCAGCAAAATTCCTCCAAAGACTCCCAAATCTCCCAAACCAAATCCAAGGGGCACAAATGGAAAAGAAATCAAACATCAAGTAGTTGAGCTCCATGAAATGATTGAATAAAAAATAAACAGCAAGCTCACAGAAGCCATTAACCTAAACTATAATGGAACTAACACATTGACCAATGTATAGAAAAAGCAAACGAAAACTTAGAAGAGCTGACCAAAAATAATCACGACATGAGTGACAAATTTACTAAAGATATACGTTTCATGAAAATGTGCCAAACAGAAATCCTGACTACATGCAATTCTAGTGAATACAAGTATAGCAGAATTGACCAATGTGAGGAGACAGTATCAGACTTTGAGGATAAAGTGGAAACACAAGATGATATACACAGAAATACCTTTAAAATGACAACAGAACAAGAAAAATTAAACCAGCAGATATTAAATGACACTGAGAAGATGAACCTAAGGACATCTGGAATGAGAGAGAAATTACAGGACAGTACAAATGGAGTGAAACATCATGGTGTATCCTCCATTATTTTTTTTGGGTGGGGGGAGTGGGGCGGGAGACTTGCAAGTAGTCAATAACAGAGCATTTTCAATTTTCCTTGCTGCTGATTGGCTACTGCCTTGTAACTCATTGCTGGCAGATGGACCAGCATTCTAGCATCATAACTGGTTGCTGTACCTGGAGTAGTTTTCTTGAGTCTTCCCAGTTTTGTTCTTCTTAAAGCCCTAAGATCCTTAAGATGTGACCAAAATGCCTTGAAGCTTCTAAGGCTTCTGGCAATGAACCTAAGCACCAAGAGAAGTTTAATACACACCAGGAGAAGTTTAAACTACTGTACAGTATTTTTATTAAATTATTACAGCAGTATACAATATTTTACTGGATACTATTTTACAGTATTTATAGAGTATTTTATCAAATAAAATTACATAACTGTGGAAGACAAAGAATATTAAGATTTTAAACAATAAACTTAGGCATTTATAGACATTTTTCTGACCATATCCAAAATGGTCATTTCTGACCATAGCATGGTTTTTCACAGTTTGCGGGTACTCTAGGAACATAACTCTCGGAAATATCTGGGATTCACTGTATTTATAAATAGCACTTTTAAAATGCCTGTGTATTCAATGGCATCAATAAAAATAAAATATTTAGGAGTCAATATAATGCAGGAAGTGAAAGACTGTTACATTGAAAACTACAGTACTCTGTAAAGGGAGATCAAAGAAGACAGAAGAAAATGGAAAGATATTGCCTGTTCTTGGATAATAAGAACCAATATAGTGAAAATGGCCATACTTCCAAAACTGTTTAACAGATTGAATGCAATCACAGTGAAAATACTAATAGCACTCCTCATGGAATTAGAGACAACAAACCTAAACTTCAGATAGAACCAGAAGAGACCTAGAGTGGCAAAAACAATCCTAGGCAACACAGGCAAGGCAAGGGGATCACAATCCCTGATTTGAAGTTATTCTACAAAGTTACCATGATCAAAACAGCATAGTACTGGAAAAAAAAAAACCCTAGGACCAATGGAGCAGAAAAGAAGATGCAGAAACAACTCCAGCCATACTCAGATATCTTATCTTTGACAAAGAGGTCAAAATCTGCATTGCAAGAAAAATAG
>RJWT010054597.1:0-10254 GCA_004365215.1 Cuniculus paca
TTGTGAGTTCAGTCCCTGGTGCTGCCAAAAAACCCCACGGGTCCAACTCCATATTGATGAGCTTTATAATTTTAGCAAAGTCACCTAAGCTTTCTGGGTCACATGTAAAGCAGACACAAGAACATCTGCCTTACATACTTCAGAACTGTTAGTAAGAACGAGATGAAAGCGTGTGAGGGAAACCAGTAAATTCAAAAGCACACCCAAACATGAGCTATAAGTGCTTCTCTGATTTCTGGGTCACTTGCTAGCATTACAATCTCCTTGGGGGACAGACATTGTAACTATACCTCTTTCTACCCCGTTGTGAATTGTACTATGCTAAACATGTTGAAGTTGCCCCCTATAAACACAGGGGTTTGTTCAATACATTTTAAAAATATGTAAGCAGGTCTACAGAGGCAATACCATTACTTGCAACTTGAGTGATCGATGTTTGCATACTGTAGTCCAGGGCTCACACAATGTGCTTATGCACACAAGTCTTGTGGTAAACAGGGCAGTTAATGGTGATAGCTCTTTTTAACGAAACAGATAAAACTTGGGTCAAATGCTTTGCCCAAAGTCACATAGTTAATTATCAAAGGACAACGTCCACATTTTCTTGAGACAGTCGCACAATACATTCAGATAATTTACAGTGGGAACAGCATTGCCCATGAAGAGAGGCCCTGTGTCTTGGAAAAGGGAAAACGGGGAAGACCAGTGCTAAAAAGGAGCATTATCAGGAGAAAAATATGTTGGTGGTAGGACCAAAACTTTTGTTTTTCAATCCTAGGGATTGAAACCAAGGCCTCTGCAATGAGCTACAACCCCAGCCTTTTAATTTTTTTGTTTTTTGAGTTTGAATTTTGAAACAGGTTAAGTCCATAAATTGCCTAGATGGGTTTAAATTTCTGATCCTCCTGCCTCAGCCCTCCAGAGTGCTGGGATTACGGGTGTGTGCCATTACATCCAGTAAAAGGTGCTTTTGTTTTTGTTACGAGACAGGATCTCATTAAACAGTTCAGACTGACCTTGAACTCACTAATGTAGCCCAGGCTGGCCTGGAACTTGTGGTCCTCCTGCTTCAGTTTCCCAAGTGCTGGAATGACACATGTGTGCCAACATGCCTTGCTCAAAATTTACTTTATTCACATATTAGACTGGCTCTTTGACAAAAATGCAACGCAAAGGTCAGGGAGATTATTTGGGAAGCTACAAATTTTTCCTACACTGCCTTATGAATTAGACTACACTTAGTTTCTTCCCACTGAAAAACACCAGTACAGCTCTAGAAAAATTGAGATTCTATATTTGAGCAAGAAGAACCCAAACAGTCTGCTTTAAAAAAATCTTACTTGTTTTGTAGCCATGTGCTGCCCAGAAAGAGCGGGGAGGAGGCTGGGCGTGGTGGCTCACACCTGTAATCCCAGCACTCGGGAGGCTGAGACAGGAGGATCGTTGTGAGTTTGAGACCAGCCTGGGCTACAAAGTGAGCTCAAGGCCAGCCTGAACGGCATAGTGAGACCCTGTCTCAAAAAGACAAGGACAGGGATCTAGCTCAGTGGCCTAAGCGCCTGCCTGGCAAGCGCGAGGTCGTGAGTTCAATCCCAGGTGCCGGTGGGGGGAAATGGGGAGGGGGTATAGGTCCCTCGCGGGCTCTCAGCATCCCAGCTTTGGGAGGTACTCCTTGGGCTCAGCAATGGTCTCTTCAGCAGTGCATGGTTTGTCAAAAGCAGTCATGCATTAATTCATCTCCTGGGCCTGGTCCAAACACTTAGCCTTCCAATATTCTTATGTCTTCTGGTAACAAAGTCTCTCCGGTGATGCAGCACGTTGAGGTGTACTTGAGGACTGTTATTGATAGGGTGGTGCTTGTTTATTTTTCACACATCTAACAGATTTGAGATACCACTGTACAGTAGGTAGTTGAGGCTGGACCATCTAATTACTTTGATATTGAGCAAATCTTGGCAGTCAATCGTAACCATCAGTGTGTCTTTTAAGATAAAACTCTGGAGGATTTTGTTGGAATTATGAGGCTGGTTATAAGATTTTATGAAAATGTAGAAGACAGAGTAAACAAAACAAGGCTGGTCATAGTGGCACATGGTTATAATCTCAGCACTATGAGGGCTAAAGAAGAATTACAAATTGGAGTCTCATCTGGGCAAGGTACAAAGACCTGTCTCAATTTTAAAAATTTAGAAAAAGGAATATGGCAGCATACAACAGTCTGTCTAGGACCTGAACTCACAATTCCTGGAAAACAATTTATCAAAGAGAAAAGGAAGAAAAACTCCTGTAATTAAGAAGGAACCAAGAGGAAAACTGGAAATCACAGAGAAACTAGAGAATCTGAAGACAATGTAGGGAAAAGAAGGAAGCGGGCTGGAATGATGACCTCAGATCCTGGGGAAGACGACCTGTCTCCACTAACACAAGGTAAGCGTGGAGAGGGTCAGCAGCCCCGGGGAGAAAGAAGGGACCTGACTGGCAGTGCAGAGCAATCGGGCAAGAGAACTAAATAAAAGGTATAGGTATAGTGAAGGATAACACGATGACTTCATTCTTTACAGAGAAGAGCCAAAAATCCTAGCAAAAGACTACTAGAACTAATAAGCACATTCAGCAAGTATCTTAGTTACTTTTCTCATTGCTAAGACAAAATACCTGACACCCAAGGTTAAAGAATGAAAAGTTTATTAGGCTTACAGTTCCTGAAGGTTTTGGTCCCTAGTTGGCTGGTTTCAAAGCAGGGTGGCATGTGGTAGAGGAGAAAGTCCATTGTAGGCAGCAGACAGCAAAATCAAGCAAGGGACAAGAGAAGCTTCTTTCTGTCCCTTGTATCCAGGTTATCAGGATTAGGGAGGTGCCAAACCAATCAGTGGACTGATTTAGTAATCACCCACCCTTAATCCTAGTATTGCACCATGAATCTCACACTCTAGACTCAGCCACTTCTGAAAAAGCCCCACCAATGACTGCATGAGGCTTTGGAGGGACATCTAGACACAGCCATAACATTCTACCCTGGCCCTTCCAAAGACTCATGCACATCCCTTCATACAAAAGGTATTTAGTCCATCACCAAGAATTGCCAAAATCCTAACAGTTTCAGCATTACTGAAAAGTCCAAGTTCCAAGTCTCCTCAAGTTTACTGAAAATTTAGCTGCAAGCCCCTGTAAAAACAAAAATGAAACACTTCAAACATTCAATGGCATAAGATAGACATTACCATTCCAAAAGGTATGAATAAGGGGATACAAAGGAATGCAACCAAAGTCAGTCCAAAATCCAGTAGGGTAAACATTAAGTCCTGTAGCTCCATGTCCAACATCTGAGGCAATCTGGCAAGATGGGAGCTCCTAAGGGCTTGGGTGACTTACTACCTATGGCACTTCTGTTGGTTGCAGCTCCCAAGTCTCCCCTCTTGGGCCAGCTCTGCTCCCTCTTCAAAGTTTTCCTCAGATGATCCACGTTCCTGGCTTCTCCAGACCTTCTGGGGTCTCCACTGCACCTTCAGCTTCATACTGACAGCTTCACACACTGCCCTCTCGGAGACACACTGTCTGGCCTCCCAGGCCTTCTGAAATTGGGCGGAAGCCTTCCTGACCCCACAACTCTTGCATTCTACATGCACCTAAAACTAGCACCACATGGGTGAAGCAGTAGCCAAACTTCTTTCTATCTTGGCTTAGGGTCAAGTGAGCACTCTGCACACAACCCAAAGGAACAAATTCTCTAGGTTGCTGAATTCTGGAACATGGTTCTCTAGGGCTCTCCTCTCAAAGCAAAGTCTTTTGCCTTTGCAACTCTGAGGCTGTGAAGACTGGAGTTCTGCTGGTTCTTGTGATGTCTTCAGGCCATTTTTCTGTTGTTTTCTTCTGAAATATTTGACACTTTTGCTAGTATTTTCAGTGACCAATTTATCCCCTCTTCCATCTTTGCAGGTTACAAGTTTACTGGAGCTTCCTTTCTGGCCAAACTCGGTGTTTTAAACCATTTGTCTGGACTCTTTGCTTTTGATTCTCAATATAAATCTGGCTAAAAGCCCCCAATGGTAGCCTTGCCACTACCTGAACATTAGACTGCCTTGAAATCTCTTTTGCAAGATTAGTCTGCCACCCTTAATCTTAGTCTTAGGCAAAGTCTGAATGTGAGCAAAATGCAGACAAACTTTCTGCCAAGTCATAATACATACTGTTTGAAGTCCAACAGCTAATGTCCTTTTTTCTAGCAGAAATATCCTGAACCTAGTCTTTACTTGCAGGGTTTTTTTTTTTGTTTTGTTTTGTTTTTGTTTTTTTGCCAGAATTCTGGTCTCCTGACCAGAATCTTCCATCAAGTACAGAATTAGGTATTCCAGCTCTTTTTCAGCTGGCATCTATGAATCTTTCCAAACTCTTTCCATAAGCCAGTCTCAAAGGCTCTTGAACCACACGGTCAGGTATAGTCATAGCAATGATCCCACTTCTCTGGTACCAAATTCTGTCTTAGTTACTTTTCTCTCATTGCTAAGACAAAATATCTGACACCCAAAGTTAAAGGGGGAAAGATTTACTTAGCTCACGGTTTGTAGAGGTTTCAGTCCATAATGGTTGGCTCCAAGATGGGGTGGTGTGGCAGACAGGCATTGCAAAGGAGAAGCAGTTCATGGTGGGCAGAAGCAAGAGAGAAGCCTCTTTCTGTCTCTTATAGTGTATCCAGGCTATTGGGATTAGGGCTGTACCAAGCCAATCAGTGGACCTGATTCAGTAATCATCCACACTTAATCCTAGCATGGCACCATGAGTCAATCACATACTCTAGATTCAGCCATCTCTCAAAAAGCCTCATGAGGCTTTTAGTGGGGCACATCTAGACACACACCATAACAGTAAGATATCAGGATACAAAATCAACACACAAAATCCACTGTGTTCCTGTATACCAATAATGAACTTACCAAGAAGGAAATTAGGAACACAATACCATTCACAATAGCTTAAAAAATTATATACTTAGGTCTTTCACTTCCTCAATTAATTAATTCCTCTCGAACAAAAACTAGCACACTGAAAAATGAGATCAGGGAAAGCATCAGAAAATGGAAATATAACACCCTGTTCCTGGAGAGGCAGAACCAATATTGTCAAAGTGGACATACTTCCAAAACTGAGCTATCAATTTAATGCAATCCCAATTACCCACGGCATTCCTCACAAAACTAGAAAAAATAGTCCTAAAACTCATATGGAACAAGAAAGACCATAAATAGAAAAGGCTATTTAGGGGAATAAGACCAAAATGGGAGGCACCACAATCCCAGATTTCAAGTTTATTACAAAGCCACAGTGATAAAAAGAGCATGGTAGCTGGGGATTTAGCTCAGTGGCTCAAGCACTTGCCTGGTAAGCATGAGGTGGTGAGTTCCATCCCCAGTACCAAAAAAACCCCAGCATGGTACAGGTGTGCAAATAGACAAGTGGATCAATGGCATAGAATAGAGGGTGCAGAAACAGCCCAGACACTCACCCACTCGATCTTTGATAAAGGGGCCAATAATACACATTGGAGGAGAGATAGCCTCTTTAACAGATGATGCTGGGAAAACTGGTTATTGCCATGTAGAAAATCCCATATATCTCACCAAGCACCAAAAATTAAATAATTTATCAAAGACCTAAATATTAAAACATGAATCTTGTGGAAGATAAAACAGGTAAAACCCTTGATGACATAGCACAGGCAAAGACTTTCTGAATAGAACACCAGCTGCACAAGAAATGTCAGGAATCACCAAACAGGATTATATCAAATTAAAAAGCTTCTGCACAGCAAAGAAAACAACCAAGAGTGAAGAGACAACCTACAGAATGGGGGAAAATTTTGTCCTCTGATGGAGGGCTAATATCTAGAATACATAAATAACTAAAAAAAAATTAGACCTCCCCAAATACAATAAAAATGAGCAACTGAATTGATACTTTTCAGAAGTATGACTGTCCAACACATACATGAACAAATGTTCAACATATCTGGCCATCAGAGATGTGCAAATCTTATTTCAGAAAGAATGGCTACCATGAAATCAAATAATAAATGCTGGCAAGGCTGCAGAGACAAAGGCATCACTCTACTTTTGGAGGGAATGTAAACTAGTACTACCACTATAGAAATCGGTATGAAGATTCCTCACAAAACTAAAACTAGAAATTCCATTTGACTCTGCTCTTTCCCCTTCTATGTGTCTTCTCAAAAGAGTTAAAGATCCAGTATAGCATTACAGTAATTCATGCATATCCATGTTCATAACAGCTAAACTCATAATAGCTAAATGTTGGAAGCAGCCTATATGTTCAAAAGATTAATGGATAAAGAATATGTGTTTATACACAATGGAGTACTACTTTTCCATAAAGGATAAATTTGGGAACTAGGATGGAAGACACGCCCACCTCAAGCAACCTGCTGATTTGGAAGAACACAGACTGAGATGATAGCAACTGAAGTAAAAAACCAACCTAACACTTGCACTGTTTGACTTTGCAAGCCTAAAGCCAATAGTATGAGCAACTATTTAGGGAGAAATAATATGCAAAATAGTAACTATGGTATATTCTCTACTGTTTTATTTTTTGAAATCCAATATCGTGTTCTGTTGTTTCATTATATTGTTCTGTTTTATTCCCCTTAAAATAAAAATAATAGTGTCCACAGTGGGTTAAGCACTAATGTAGGACTATTTACTGCACATTACTTAAATATAATAAAATGACATTTCTATGTTTAAAAAGATAAATTTGAGTCCTTTGTTGGAAAATTGATACATCTTGAGACCATAATGGTAAGCGAAATAAATACGCTTTAAATAGTTCACGGCTTCTTTTATATGAGAACCACAAAGTATAAATTAAAAAGCAAAATAAAAAATGGATAATAGGAAATAGGAAGATGGTTCCATTTCCATTCGCAAAAGATCTAAAAGATGGAAGGAGGGAAAGAAGTAAAAGTATGTGTCATATACATGTGCCAACTCCCCACAGTGAATGTAATTGTTACATATTGGAAACATGTACTATTACATATTAAAAAACTTAAAAAATTTAAATGGGTTGGGGGTGTAGCTTGGTAGTACAGTGACTGGATTCAATCCCTAGTATTTAAAAAAAACAAGAGTTTGCACAATTAAAAATGCTGATCATTAGAATTAAAAATGAAATGAACACACAAGATATGTATCTGATAGAATTTACATCAAATATATATAAAGAACTTCTATAACAATTATATGACCAAAAGTAATGGGCAAAATATTTGAGTAAACACTTCAAGGAAAGGATATGGAAGACAAGTAAGTACTTAAAAGCTGTGTTCTTAACACTATTCATTAGGGGAAGACAAAATTGCCCTATTTCAAGACATAATTAAGACAGATTAATTACCAAGCTAAAACTTAAAACCTGACAATACCAAGTGTTCATGAGGATACTGGCTATCGGGTTTTTATATATTGCTGATGACAATACCAATGGACAACCCCTTTATAAAGTAATTGAGTAGTTGCTCAGAAAGTTACACGTACAATTACCATATGACCTCAAAATGCCACTCCTAGGGATTTATCCAAGACTCTGCATAAAGTCCTACACATAAGTGTTTATAGCAGTTTTATTTATAATGGCTGCAAACTGGAAACAACTCAAATGTTCTTCCAACTGGTCTAGTAAATGGATAAGCCAGGGCACAATCATACGATGCAGTACTCCTCAACAACAAAAAGAGTGATCTTCTGATACATGCAACACGTCACTGACTCTCAAAGGCACTGTTTTAAGTGAAAGACATCAGAAGCCCAAGGTTACATGAGCTATGATTGCATTTATATAACATTCTGGAAAAGGTAAAACAGACACAGAAATCAGATCACTGGTTGCCAAGAGCTGAGAGTGGCAAGAGAGACTGATGCCAAGAGGTGCAAGGAAATTGTGTTCACGGAGGTTTTCCACACCTCCACACTTTAACTGTGGTGGCACTGAAAACTAAATGTTCCAATTTGGCCAAAGTGTGCACTTAAAAATTGGTGAATTTCACTCTGTGTAAATTGTACTTTGCTAAAGCTAATTTTCTAAAACTAAAATCCTTTTGATGGTTTTGATTTGCCTTCAAACGAATGACTCTGTAAGTCAAGGGTCCCTCCAGGCTAAGACTGGTCCCCTCTGTGACCTTATCTCCTGCTCCTGCTCCTCTCACTCCTACTCTCCAGCCCGCAAGAGGCCTGAGGTCACACAGGCTCAGCAACCTTTCTGGGCATTTCACCAAGCCCTTCCATCTCCTTAGTTCGTCAGAATCCCTGGCCTGGGCCTCAGCCTCTTCCCCTGTAAATGGAGGAAGCAGAATTGAGGGATCTCTTGGAGAGCTTTCCAGTCTGATCATATGGCGCTGATATCTGGCTTTCAGAACATTCTTGCCCTAGAGGATAAGGGAGTTGCAGGAGGCAGCATTTCAGGCGGAGGTGCGGCTGGGCAGGGTCCTACAGGGCAGTCATCAGAATTGGAAGAGGTTTCATGGTAGAGTTGGCTCTTAAAAAGTGGGTAGGATTTCTTTATGGGAAAATGATTAACTGGAAAACTGGAATTTTGTCCTAGCTTCTCTTCAGAGTAAACTTAGGATTTCTTAGTTGGCAGAGTTTGAACATTTTCTCCTGTTTGAAAACATCCTGAGAAACTGTCATACCGCCAATGGTCCAAAATTTCTTCGGGATGTATATGGCGCTGTTTTCTTCCATGTTGGCGACTACTTAGATGAAATATAGCTTGCAAGTGCTGTGCCAGACATCAGAAAAACGAACACTATTTCTCCCTTGCTGCGGCTGAGCCTCAGTTCTTCAGACTCAGTTCTGTCTCCTGGAGAGCAGAGTCGGTATCTTCCTCAGCTGTGGATGCGTGAGGCTGGAGCGCGGTCAACCCAAAGCACGAGAGCTCCTGGGCACCGTGGGCCCTCTGCTTGCACAGGTGCGCACGCTGAGGAAGAGCGATTAGCAAGGTCATTAATCATGACTATTTAATTGTAAAAGCTAATTGCCTGTTAAGGTAAGGCAAGCCTTATTTCCTTCATCGGAGGGTCACAACCTGAGCGTGTTGGCGAGAGCCAAGATGCTGATGTGAAAGGCAAAACGGATGAAATTCGAGCGCGGAGCTGAAATCCCAAGGTCCCCTCATTCACTCTTGTTTCCCGGCAGCCTTTAACCAAGGTAGTATCCTTACCGAGAGGAGCTTCACGCGGGAAACACGGACAGAGTGTCAGGCTTTGGATCATTCTTTTTATGATACACTCTTGTTACAGACTGGTGTTTGTGACCCACCCAAATTTGTCTGTGGAAGCCCCGACCCACAAGGGGGCTGGATTTGGTGATGGGGCTTTTGGAAGTACTTAAGGTTAAAGGGGGTCGTACAGGTGGGCCCAGATCAGGCAGGATTAACATAAGAAGACACCTCCTGGAGGTGTAGCTCTCAGTGGCACACCATGTGCCTAGCATGTGAGAGGCCCTGGGTTCAGTCCCCAGCACCAGAAAAAAATAACATAAGAACAGACAGCAAAGAGCTTACTTGTTCTTACTGCGCGCGTGTACACACACACACACACACACACACACACACCAGAGAAAAGTCACATAAGGACACATACACGAGGTGAGAGCCCTCTCTAGAATTGGAATAGTTTGGCACCTTAATCATAGACCTCTGGCCTCAAGTAACGTAAGTAAATTCTGTTTCTTAATACTCTGCTGGTGGTATTTTGTTAAAACAACTATGGCACACTTTATTACCAAAAAAGGCATACTCTTAAACTCTTTGCTGTATTCAGAACCTCCTGTGTCCCAAGATACAAAATAGCACAGGGTTTTCCAGAAATCTCTCACTCCCAAACTGACCTGCTCTTTCTTAACATTTTTGCTCTGTTTGAACTAATAAAGGTGAAAATTTCAGGCTAGGGATATAGCTCAGCAGCACTGTCCCTGTCTGGCAAGCGAAGTTTGATTTCCGGTACCAAAAAGTGAAAATTAAATTTCTTTTTGCTGTCTACTTTCTAGTATACACTGACTTTCATTTCCCATTAGCCGATACTAAATTTGAAAACATTTTCTAGCACTTTGGGATGGAAATTTTTAGATAAAACAGAAGTGTACACATTACACACGTGTGTCCAAGAAGGAGTGCTAGAATTGGCAAAAGGCCTGTGAACATCTCCTTTTCGGGCTGTAGATACAACTCAGGTAGAGCACTTAG
>RJWT010054598.1:0-10265 GCA_004365215.1 Cuniculus paca
TTGTCAAAAAAAAATTGAAAAAGTCATACCAGATGGTTTTCATTGTTTCAAGGAAGTGAGAAGAAACACTAGTGAAAAGTGGTGGTTTGGGGGACACTGAGAAAAATGTTTTGCAACAATTTTTGCAGCGAGAGCACTATAGCACTTCTTAAGAGACTGGGGGGACAGGGCAAATCTTTGGCAGGGGGGCCAGAAGAATTTTTTTAGTACTACATATTTGCAGTACATTGCAGTTTATAATACTCTTGGAGAGTGAACACCAGTACATAATACATCTTCATTATTTTTTTAATCCCCTTTCTCTTTCTCTTTGCCTCCCTTTTCTAAATCTCTTTTCCTCATCTTTGTCCTTCTTGATATTATTAATCTTATCTCATGTTTATCCATAAAATGTTTACATTCATTTAGGTTATCAGGTCCCTGTACATGGCATATCTTTATTCTGCTTATTTCTCCTTCCCTCCCCTCTTCCTCTCATACTAGATCTCTGGGACCCTTTCTCATTTGTCCATCCCCTTGTCTCCACTTATTCATCCTTTATTATATTCTCTCTTTGTACTTTGCTTTGCTCAAATGAGATATACAGTATTTAAACTTGTATGTTTATTTCACTCAACATTACATTCTCCAGATGTATCCATTTTCCCACAAATATCTCAAATTTGTCCTTTCTTTTTAATAGCTGAGTGGTATTCTATTATGTATAGATACCACATTTTCTTTATCCAATTGATGGATATACCGGATGTGTCCAATATTTAGCTATTACTCAGTGTATTTCTATAAACATTGGTATGCATGTATTACTGTCTTATGATGTTTTTAGCTCTATGAGGAAGATACTTAGAAAAAGGAGATCATATGGATCACATGGAATTTCTAATTTTAGTTCTTTGAGGAACTTCTAAACAGATTTCCACACTGGTTATACTAGTTTACACTCCCCCCAAAAAATATAGGAGGGTTATTTTTCACTGCAGCCACACCACACTTGCTTATTTTTTTATTTCTTGATGATTGCCAACCTTTTTAATATAAGATAGAATCTTAGTGTTGTTTTAATTTGCATTTCTCTAATGAACAGGATGTTGAACATATTTTCACACATTTGCAGGCCATTTGTACTCTTCTTCTGAGAAGTGTCTGTTCATTTCACTTGCCCTTTTCTTGACTGAACCTTTTAAGTGATGTAAGTTTTTTGAGTTCTTTATATATTCTAGATATTAGTCCTCTGTCTGAGGAATAGCTTGCAAAAATTTTTTCTCCATTCTGTAGGTTGTCTCTTCATTATACTAATTGATTTCTTTGCTATGAAGAAGTCTTTTAATTTGATGTAACCCCATTTGTTCATTGTTGTTATGTGTTGTACAATTTTGGTTCTGTTTAGAAAATCTTTTCCTATACTTATGCCTTCAAGTGTTTTACACATTTTATCCTCCAGTAACTTTGTTTCTGTTTTAATGTATAGACCTGTAATCTATTTGTATTTTAATTTAGTATATGGTGAGAGATTAGTGTCTAGCTAATGTTCTGTAAAGAGATAACCAGTCTTCCCAGCACCATTATTGAATAGGCTGTCTTTTCTCCAACATATGTTTTTGGTCACTTTGTCAAAGACCAAGTAGCCGAATATGTTTGGGGATATTTCTAAATCCTCAGTTCCACTGCACTGATTCACTGGAAATTTTGTTCCAATATCATGCATTTTTATTACTATTGCTTTGTAGGATAGCTTGAAGTCAGGTATCATGATGTCCCCTGCTTTGCCTTCTTGCCGAAGATTGCTTTTGGTATTTTGATTGAGACTGCATTAAATCTACACAACAATTTGGAAGTATGACCATTTTGACAATATTGGTTCTGCTTGTCTAGCAGAAGGGGACATCTTTCCACTTTCTGGTGTCCTCTTCAAACTTCTCTTTCAAAGTACTGTGGTTTTCTATATAAACGTCTTTTATGTCCTTGGTTAGGTTAATTCCAAGGTATTTCATTTTTCTTGATGCTACTGGGGCCAGGAGGGTTTGAAGTTGTACGAAGAGTGTAACAGTCCTTACATCTTCATGTGGAATTTATAGTAATTCAGAAGCTGGAGAAGTGTACCTGAAGGAAGATGGTGTTCCAACCTTGGGCACTGCATAAAGCAGATCAATGAAACAACATTAAATTCAACCACGACTAGGAGAAAGACTAGGTTTTAGAGATATTCTATTACATCAGGGAGCAGGATGAGTATCTTACTGAAGTTAGAAGAGTTAAGTCAACTGAAATCCTAGCAAGGCAGCAAAAATCTTGATGATGGTCAGATAACGAAGAGCTTACAAAAAAGAGCTGCCTTTGTGACTGCAGCACTTTCCCACATACACAAGCATATCCAATCTTATTACCCTGAAGTGGGAACTACTTTTGTTCATTTTCTAAACATGGAGATAGAAATTCAGAAGTCTGCATGGTTTGTTCAAGACGACACAACAGGGCAGAGGCATATCTTGGTTTTGAAAGCTTTGCATCCTTCCCTATGTTCTATTGGAAGTCAAGTGTCTGGAAAGTGCTGTGTCATGGAGCAGAACCTCTGACTGCCTCAGTCCTTTCTATCCCATCATATCACTTTTTAAAAACTATATGCTTGCTTATATTCAAATCCTCTAATCATTATTTTTATATGTGCTACTGATTATATTCATTACCCCTGGCAAACCTATAAGGTGAAGATTTCTATTCCCATGTAGAAACAGAGGCTGAGAGAATTATTTGAGATTTAATCCAACCAGCACATGTAGTCTGAGAGAGTTAACACTCTTATACTAGCTTTAACTCCAACACCAGTATTTTTCCAGTAAATTTCAGTACTACATTCTAATTCTCTTCTCCTGTATTGCCTTAGCCTCTCTTCCCGTCCTGGTTCATTTATGTGAAATCTCAGCACCAATGTCTCATTTTTCAATTTGGGATATCAGAAGCAACATGAATAACAGAGTGGTCCCTTGGACTCTCACCTGAGCAAAGAATTTCAGGGCTACTTCTCCTTCTTAGAGATGACCTTCTGTTTTAGATGAGGAGGCATGAAGTGAGATTAGGCATGTCTTCCCTGAATACTTCAAACCATATAGAACTGATGCAGCACAGTGAGGATTCTTTCATAAGACTGACAGCTTGTGCAAGAAAGTAGATTAGGTTAACTTGTGTGTTAAAAGACAGGGTGTGTTGGAGAATATGTACCAGCTAGAAAATAAGGAGAAGGTGAAATAAAAGATACCTTAAAGGAGAAAAGAAACAAAGTCAGACATGTTGGTGCATGCCTGTAAGCCCGATACTCTGGGAGGCTGAATCGGGACTGCAAGTTACAGACCAACCTAGACAACTTAGTGGCTTAGCAAGACCCTGTCTCAAAATTTGAAAATAAAAATAAATATGTGTTGGGGATGTAGCTCAATGAAAATACCAATTCAGTCCCTAAAATGAGAGGAAGGGAGGGAGTGAGGGAGGAAAGAAGATGAGGAGGAGGGAGAACAAGGAGAAGGGAGAAAAAGAAGAAGAGGGAAAGAGGAGAGAGGAAGAGGAGAGAGGAGGGAAGAAAGGAAAATAAGAGATGGAGTAATGGAGAGAAAAAAGAAAGAAAATTCAAAGGAAAAGTCTATAGATTGTAGTAAGGAAAGAGATTTTGAGGACAACTAATAATGTAAATAAATACCTTTAAATACAGGCTAAAAGAACACGGACCGTCCCTATTCCTCACTTTTACTTAGAGAATTTGTTAGATAAGATGCACCTAAAATGTTTGCTATTTCCAAGTGATATTGAGGTACTTACTCCCAAATTTTCACAGAATGGGGACTGCAATGACATAAGTGTGCATATTTACTGTTCCTTTTGACTGCCCTTTCCTGATCTGCTCTATTCTCCCCTTTGGAAATTTGATAAAATGAAAATAGGAGAGGAGGAGACATATTGAAGGTCAGTATGTACCATTCATCACTATGTTATTGAGACCAGGAGATGCCACAGCACTGTCTGGGAGATTAAAATGCCCCAATAATGGTTAGGACAACACTCACCATTTCTAGCCTTTGAAAAATACAATAGATCAGAGGTAGCATCTGAAACTTCACAGGATTTCAGTAACTTTATGTAATGAACAACCAATTTCATGAATTCCTCTTTGCATCTAAGCAGTGAACTGCTTTCAAACATGAGCAATTCTTTCCCCAAATACTACCCTAGAAGCTAATTTGTCTTCCCAGAATCTCTGGGTTCCCCTCAAAAACAAGATTCTGTAGTACGCAGTAGGACACTCAACTGTGAGATAGAGGCTCCCTCTACTGGATATGTGGTTTGTTGCAGCAGGTGTGACCACCAACTAGCTTTAAATTGCTAATTTTTGTGACTAATGTATGATTACAGCTAATGAAGTGAGTACCAAGGATAATAGCTAATTAACACACACGCATACACACACACACACACACACACACACACACACACACACACACACCATTCTCTGAAAGTCTGCAATTCAGCAGTATATTATGAGCAAGTTAGCTTTTGTCTTTTATTCTTTCTGTGCTTGCTCGCTGTAGATAGGTAGGATTTTTTTCCATATCTGTAACTAAACTTTGGGCTGAGTTTTCATATCATAGTGACTTAAGTTCAAGTGAAATTCTTTATTTATTGCATTGGAAGCATGATTTTTTTAACTTACTATTTTTATTATTTTGGGTAAGCTTAGTTAATTTCTCAGAATCTTTGATTATTGCCCTTGAAAAATTAAAAAAATATAATTTCCTAGCCTTGTTGTGAGAATTAAAATAGAAAACATCTGCAAATTACACAAAAGTATTTCTGGAATACTGGAAAACAGTGTTCTAACTTATGTTTCATCCCTCAATCTCTTCTGATCAGGTCAATGAATTTAACTAGAAATATGAAAATTATAGTAAGTAAAATAGCAAAACTTGAATTTTTATTTTATTTTATTTTAAACAGTCTATGCAAATGAACAAATACCTTTCAATACATTCTCTGAACAGACAATATGCTAGAGGAATAGGCTGTAAAAAATGACTAAGACAGTATTGATGCTGGCTTCTCATTCTTTTCAGACACATAGAGAAAATAAGTGTTTCTTGCCTCTGTCTCAGTTCCTGTACTTTGCCATCCCTGGTACTCCCTGTAATTGCTCCAGAAATGCTTACCGAAATAATCTTTAGCTATTTGCTTTTTTCACTATCCCTTTGTCAAGTACAAAGACATATATTTCCAGTCCAAGACTATCCTCCATTAAACACATAATTATTTTTCTACTTTACATCTCTTTTCCCATTCTTCTCTCACCCCTCTGAATACATATAAATGATGTTGCTTTCTCTCTTTGTATCTTTCATTCTGGGAACTAGACAAGAAAGATGAAACAAATATTTTGCTTCAGGTAATCCATATACTCTATTGTCAGTGTTCCCATTTTTAAATTATCTTATTCCACAACAAAGACCATTATATACAAACAAAAAAAAGTTTTTAAAAGTGAGATTGGCTCACTCAAATCTAAAATAACACAGTTCATTTTTTTTTTATGCTGCCTTGAGCAAATAGCACAAAGTACAACTAAATCCATAAGAAGGAAACCAGAAATCTCTGGATTACTGTGTTGCCACTGGACTCAGGGGTCTGTAATATCTAGAGTAATGAAAACATGGTATAAAACTGATGTACATTTCCCTCCTAAGAACTTCTTTAAAGTTACAGCATAGACGGTCCTTTAGAAATGCAACCCACTTAAAAATAAAACAACAAAATTTTTCCAAAAACATAGACTCTGCTACACATCCGAGTATGCACAGAAGCTTCTATGAAATCAGATTTCCTTCTTAGAGCTTTAAGCATGATAATCTAGACCAAGACTCTGTGAGAGAAGGCAGTAGTCAGTAAATTAATAGATCCCAGAACTATTTGTATTTTACAGTTCATCTCATTTGAATTTACTCCCTTCATAATGAACTTTGAAATTCCACCTCAAATGCTATACTACAGTCTAAACTGTAAGATTCATGAAGGAAGGGATGGTGCTGACCTTGACTTCTACGGGATAGTTGGCACTTACTGCAATGCAGCAATAACAGAAGTCACACAATTCATTTTTGTGCAGTTCAGTTACACTAAACTTAGCATCTTTCCTCAAAATATTTTAAAATTCAGATATAACATGTGATCAGGTTAATAGAAAGATTCTAAAATAATCAACTAAAGGCACTCAGACTTCAATGTAACTTGAATCTGTAAAATAGTTACTAAGGTTTGATGTAAAAATGGTAGTGACAGGGTCACTCTGGGGTGGAATTCACCATTGTAACAATTTTCTGTTATTCCCTTCTTAATGTCTTTCTCTTTCCTTGCAGATCTTTCAATCTTTATACTTGTTTTTCTTAGCCACATGTAATAAACAAAAGAGAACAATTGAGTCAGACATCTTCTGCCACAGTTAGAATTTCAGTGCAGACATGCTTTTATATGGATCTCGACGAGAAGGGAAAAAATTCAAGCCCACAGTCATTCTTAATACTCATTGAAGATTGCAGTTACCTTTACTTCTATAGATTGACTACATGTCTCTTCTAATGCATCTGCCTTAGTAACCCTGTCTGCCTGGAAATGAGTACTTTCCCTGGTATCTCGGCACTGCACAGAAGTCACAAGTTGTTTTTCTACTTCTTCCTCAACAATGGAGATGAAATTTGAGACCAGGAGAATTAGGGAAGTGGCAAAGCCTCTTAGCAAGAATATCTGCCATACTAAACTGTCAATAAATTCAGAGATCTGGGCAGGATGAGAGAGACTGTGACACCGCTAATCAGGAGTTGTATCAGTCAGCATTTACTAGAGAAACAGATATAATACAAGATATACACATATATGAGAATTTACAAGATTAATTTACAATGGCCAACCACAGAGTTGGGTGAGGAAACATGCACACTGCAAACCAAAGGATTCAGTTGAATGTCTGGCGCTCACTGCAGTGTCCGGTGTGAGTCTGTATTAGGAGGCTGATGAGTCTGCAATGGAAGGCCCAAGAATGCACATCAGAAGGCTAAAGGATCTACACCAGAAGCTGAAGAGTCTGCATTAGAACCCAAGAGATGATGTCCAAGATGAAGTCAAAGACTGGAGCTCCTCCAAAGCAAAAGAAGCAGATCCATCTTTCTTCATTTCCCCTTCATACCATCCAGCTTACAAGTCGCCCTAGGGTGGGTCTTCTACACCCTTGGGTGTGGAATTGCTGAGACAATTTAGTGAGCTTCTCTTACTCAAATTGACATAATCAATCAACCATCACAGAAGTCTAAGGTCAGTCAAGTACTCCCACTGAGTAGTAACCTACCAAGGTCAGTACTAAAAAGTCAGGGTGCAGTGACAGCCACCCAGCGTCATGCTGAAAGATTTGTTCTTAACTACGAAGCCAAAGCTGCAGCACAGAGAATAGAATTAAAAAATGACATACATTTTCAATTCCCATTAATATTTTATGTACCTTTCCAGTACTATGCTACATTTTCTTCCCTGAGTTTCTACATTTAAACTTCATAGAACTTAACTTATGTCTCCACCCTCCGAGGTGGAACTGGTGTCTGTATTTGCTGAGAGAAGCATTTGTTCACAACTTTTCCCAATACAGTCTCCCTCCTGCAGAATACATACCAATAATGGCATAGTCCACCCACTACTTAAAAATTCCCTTTAAAAAGTGGAATATTGTGGAAAGGAGTAAGAAAAAAGAGTGAGGTGCACTGAGGAAAAAACTGTCATTCCTTTAATCCTTATCAAGGCTATTCTTAGTCTCAGAATTGCATTCTGCTTCTAACCTTCTGCCTGCCATGGAAATTGCTGATTGGCCAGTTTGAGCCCTGAGTCACAGCTCATGTGGCTAGTGATGGAGGTATCCATTAAAAGGATGTTTGACTTGAAGCCCACTGCATTCAAGTGGACCTGCCACATAACTGGAAATAGAAATCAGCAGCTCAGAAGACAGCAAGGGAAGAAAATGCCATGTCTTGGTCCATAGATGGCCCACAGATGGATTAGACAGCCTATTAGGACATACAAAATTCAAAAAGGAAAGAAGACCCTCACTGAGGCCTGAGAAAATCTAATGTATAGAATCCGGCAGGAGACAAAGCATGAAACTGAAGAACAGACAGAAAGATAGCAATAAAATCATAAGAATGTGTTATAATGAAAAACAGCAAGAGAAATATTGCAAAAGGAAAGGTGAAAGTAACTTGTGAAATCTCAGAGCTAAAAAAAGATAAGGATTGAAAATTATTGAATTTGACAACTAGGTATTCACTAGAAAATTTAGCAAAAATCTTGTCAGTGCAATGATAGTGGGCATAAGCTAAGTTGGAGAGGGAAAAATAATAAAAAGGAGAAAATCTTTTATATTTCAAATTTAAACTAGTGAAAAAGAGCATTTATATTACTGAATGGGAAGTGAGTGAATTTGGGACAGCATTGCCTTTTTGTGAAGGATAATAAAAATTTAGGATTATAGATTAAGGCCATTGTAGAACCAGAGGTATGTGTTTGCTTGCCTTGTTTATTAGTTTGTTTAAATGACTGTGGCAAGAATATAATAAAAAGAGAACACAGATGTAGGAAATGATGCAAGTGTGTGTGCATGTATGTGTCTGTATGTAATGGCTGATAGAACTGTGTCTCCCATAAAGAGGAGAGTTAAGATTCAGAAATTTTGGAGGGAAACACCTTTGGAAGGAAGAGAGATGCTGTCTCTAGAGTAACTAGCAAGGACAGAAGCACTATAATTGTAGATGAAGGCCATTTTATAGATTAGGTAATGGGAAGGTCAAGAAGCCATCTTGTTTGCTAGCTTGTATTTTCCTTATGGGAAAACCTACTTCCAGTAATACAGTATTTTGCCATGAAAGCATATGACAATATCTCCAATATATGTCATAATGCCTGCTGAGTAAGCAAAATAAACTCATTAGGAATCTTAAATAACTGCAATAAATGCAATTTCAACTTTTGGTTTTAGCACTTATCAACAGATGTAACTCTAGAAAGGAAATTATAGAAAATTTTTAAAAAATATTTATCAACCACATTGCAGGACAATTTTCTGAACTTTTTCACAATATTTGATTCCAATCTGTCCCCTGAACAGTGCCACAGTGCTATGTCAGGGTATCTGTTGGCAGTGTTGCCAAATGCTATTCTATTAGGTGATAATAAATGGTAATGACTTTGATTTAAACAAAATAATAGCATGCTATGTTGGCATGTGCATGACTGTGAGTTTCAAACATGTGTTTACATGTTTACAAACAAAATTTCACTATACGGAAAATGAAATAATAATTTAATAAAGTCTGCTCAAAATACCTATTTTTGTCTTATTCTTTTTTTAAAATTTGTGATTACCATCATTCTTAAAAAATTATGCAATTATTGCTTATAATACAAGTGTTGTGAGTACAAAGTTAGTAATTTTTAACACTTTCATAGTTTTATGTTTGATTAGATCCCAACCTTAAATTCTTCCCGAGGATCAAAGTAATATTCAAAATATCCAAAATTTTTATGAACATCACTTCATAAAGCAAGAGTTGTGCTGGCAATAAACATTCAACTTTGAATGGTGCTTAAAATACAGGATTCTATTTAAACTTTAAGAGTAAATAATGAAAAGAGAACTACCGAGGTCAGAACTTCTGCTTGAATATAATTCTGATGAGGGTAGGCATCGCAGTAATGCTGGAGCTGGTACTGTTAGTGATTATAAATATACATATATGTGCATGCATTTATAAGTATATATTTATATAAACATATATGTTATAAGCTATAAGGTTGGAATAAATCCTTTTCCTAAGTCATTCTCATAAAAATTACCAGTGTACTGAAAGCACTTCTGTCGCACAGTCAACACATAATTCCCAAGCAAATGAGATGGAGGAGGCAAGTGAAGCTCCTCCTGTGCACTGCAGATTTATAAATAATACAAGTCCTTTCATGCTGTTGACAAAGTACTACTGTAGTGCAACCGATGAAAAAGAAGGGTATCTTTTTCAGCTTACAAAAATATCTCTTAAGAGAAAGATGCTTTGGCCTACAATTGAATAGACTGTTCTGTAGAAAGCTGTTCTATATACCACCCAGAATGCACTACAGGTGGGCTTTACTGAGCAAGTATGGGAAGTACAGGACTGGTAAAAAAAAATTAGCAGACTGTAGAAATATTTTCAGGAAGAAAA
>RJWT010054599.1:0-10260 GCA_004365215.1 Cuniculus paca
GGTGTGAGTGGCACCAACCAATAGGGTGAATAGAAAAAAAGGGAAAGGGGGGCGGCTCATTGTTTTTGCTTTGCTGCTTCCTACCTGCCTTGCCATGAACTTTCTCCTCGCAATGTCACCTTGCCTTGGAGCCAGCTGACTATGGGCTGAAACCTCTACAAACCATGAACTAAAATAAACCTTTCTTCCTGTAACTTTGGGTGTTGTGTATTTTGTCCTAGCAATGTGAAAAGTAACTACGACAGGGATCATGTCATGACTGGTAGTAGAGACAGACTTAAAAAACAGGAATGTGTGCCTTTTTGATGAGCTTTTCTCAGTGTTTATCTGAATTCCACTTTAATTTTTCCCCATTAAACCTCAGTCTTCTACAGAGTCCAGCTTCTTCAACACAAGGAATTAAAAACCTAACAGCAGTGATCTTATTTTCCCCCTGAGTTTTTAAAGTATGTTGGACAAATTGATATTTTATGTCTTTTACGCACTGCATGTTACAGCATATTCACTTTTTTACTTACAGGAATGTATGTTAATTTCAAGTGTATGAAGAAGCCATCACCCTGACTCACAACAATCCACTAAGACATATTTATTGAAGTAGAAAATTTGCCATGAGGGATGCCATGTATTTCAGTGCTTCATAGTTAAATACATTTTATTGATCCAATCAATCGAATGTAATTTTAAAATATGTGTTTTTATCTCTCGTGGTTATGATCAAAAGGTTTATACGAAAAGAAAAATAGCCATGATAGAAGGGCAGCAGTAATCTTACGTTTTATCATCAACATATGGTACCTATTCCTGATCCTACAATCGTTTAAGCTCTTATCTGCCATGTCTATTTTCAGTTTATTTTAAGCAACATTAATGCGTAAAGATCTATACAAGTACTTTTACTGGAAGGTCCCATATTGGAGTACTACAGAATTGAACCTATAATATATATTGCCTTCTTCAAGATTACTTCTAGCCACTATCACAGGGGGAAAAAAGCTCACATTTTATCTAATAGAAGAAGTCAAGAAAGTATTATTTCTCCTTGCTTAATGTGGACACTGGCATTCCAGAAATACACAATCAAGAATCTCTTGGTTTAAATTAACTACATTTTTACCAGATAATTCCTATGATGTAAAAAGCAAATTCTAAATTTTCATTACCAGGGCTGGGGATTTAACTTAGTGGTGTAAGTGCCTGTCTGGCAAGTGCAAGGTCATGAATTCAATCCCCAATACCAGAAAAAATAAGTAAATAAATAAATTCTCATTACCAAAAAAGCTAAAATAAACTACAAAATAATTGTGCATCACTTTGGCAAATACCCAAGTACTGTTAAAATATAAAAACAAAATATGCTTTGGAAATGTAAAAAAGCATTAATGTAAAAAGCATAAATGTAAAAAAGAAATACAGCGTACGTCAAATGTTTTGAGACATCTGGGATCAGAAACACAAGAAGGATAGATTTTTTTTACTCCTTTACCCCATGAAATATTTTTGTGGTACATCATATGTTAGGCTGATCAGTTAAAACATGAGTAAGTATATACAGCAAATAACACCTGGAAAATAAAATAAAAACTGTTTACGGTAT
Organism: Cuniculus paca; assembly: GCA_004365215.1. Lineage (NCBI taxonomy): Eukaryota > Metazoa > Chordata > Mammalia > Rodentia > Cuniculidae > Cuniculus > Cuniculus paca. The sequence continues at coordinate 1,598 of RJWT010054599.1, forward strand.
TTGCCAAGTTATATTTTTACCTCCATGTATGCATAACTATTGAGGCTAATTTAAAACATTACAAGAAGAGCCGAATATTATATTTATTAACTGCTCGCACAACAGAATTTGTAACTGTGTCTCATGTACACTTCCTAGAAATTAAGCCTAGGTTTTCAACAGTATTATTTTAAATTCATGAAAATTTAATCACTTTGTGTGATGAAATTAGTTGGTAAATATGACTGTTCTTTGATATAAGGATGATAAAGTTCACTCAAAATTATTAAACCTGATATTCAAATTCATTTCATACGGTAGATAAAAGAGTAAGTACAGTAACTGTGGATCTTTCTTACATAAAAACAGTGCTTGATATATTTTTAGAGGCAGATTAAAAGCATAAATATTTTAAATCAGATTCAACATGTGTCACACAGTCAAGAGCAACTCCATCAAGGATTCTTAATTTGTATTTCTGTGCAGACTTTCAGTTTCAGTGACTTACAACAAGTAGTTAATAAATCTTTCTGCAAAGCTAGCCTTTGAAATGATATTCAGTTCCTTTTCTTTCATTCTAAAAAGTCTCTATTTTTTGTGTTTCATTTCCAAAATAGAGAAACTATTCTTTCACCCCTCCCCCCAACAACAAAGGCGGAGGCTTGGTCTTTCCAGAGCTAGCTCTTTTCGAAGAAAGAGCAGCACTGTCCTCTAGTGGACAAACAATATACTAAAATGATTGCAAAAAAGAGAAAATACCATAGTTTTAAGTAAAACCAACAGCGGTCCTTTAAACATATTGGAGTGTATGTTTACTGAATTGTTTGCATGTCTTCCACTTTCCAAATAGTAAAGGTCTGTCCATGACTGGAGAGTCACTCACGGTTTGTTAAAGCAAACCAAACCAAAAAGGGAATGAACTTATTCCAATTTCAGTACAGATAGAAAACGTCACTGTTGCCTTTGCTCTGAACACCAGGTTAAGTCACTGACATTTCCAAGGTCCTCTTGCTTTGTGAAAATCATCGCAATCAAGTTCAAATACCCAATTGCATAACCCCCACAAGACCATGTGTACTTCTCGCATGTTCTTATAACATTATTTCTTTTCCATTTTGTCATTTTTTAATCTATTATGTGATAATTTGTGTAATATCGATTTCTATCACTAAACGTGTGAGAGCACATGTTACACTCACCACTATATCTTTATGAGTACTGTGCTTGACGCGAGAGGGACACTGAACTTTCTGATGAATCAATAAGTCAAATAAACAATTTATTAAGGACGAGGTGGATTCAAGGTCTACGCTAGCAGTTTAGTGCTAATTCAGTCTCAGTAAGGTGCTCTAGCAGCCTCCCCGTTAACAAGGAAACACAAAGAGATTCACCCTTAGCTCTCTCTTGACCAACTACTTCTGGGTTTCTATTTTTACAACACACTTCTTCGGGGCATTCTTAGGATCATTTTAGCGTTCTTTTTCTTCAACATGACAGTGTTACTTAGATTTTGTTTTCTTCCTTTAGGTTAGGAATTGAAACCTTACTATCTTGGATGGTGCCTCTAGCTATGGGTGATGTGGTTTCCTAAGTTACGTTCTGTATCTTTTAGAAGAAATGCATTCCTAATACCCTGCTTCGGAGACTCCCCAGAGTCTGCGGTTATTTAACATTCTGCAGCAACTTTACGATGCTTCTTCTATAAATATGTCTCCTAGGATGTAAGATGATGATGCCAAAAGTTCAGTTGTCCCCTTCCATGAAATAGAAGTTCAGTTCATAATGATTAACTCCTGGTCACGAGTCATTATTAACAATAGTGATTGAACAATACCTGGGATTTCCGGTGCTCTTAACTTCCCATACCTGACTCCAGGCTGGCTTTGAACTAAGTTCGAACAGTGCAACACACTTCACTTTTAGAAATGTAATAAAAGAATCAGCTCACATGCATTTGTCATGCAAGGGTGTAAGGGCAAAATTGTAGAATAGTGAACTTATAGACGTTTTATAACACGCTAAAAATCACTTAGTGGCCTATGACCTTGTGCATGCTGCCTGTCACATAGTTAGCTTGCTAAATTCAGTCAGCCTTGACTGTCTGCGTTCAGCTGCTTCTCTCAGATAATGCCCTAAGTCAACCTGACTGTGTCCAGCAGTCACGTCTGGGTTTTCCTACCTAGAAATATATTTGTAGTTTTCCAGTTTGCTTCAAGGATTTCAGGTTCAGCTCAGACCGGCCCAGTGAAGGACACATTTAACTCTGCCCACTCCACTCAAACCCCCTCCCTTCCTTACCAGAAGGTTCCGACCTTATGATAAACAGTTCCTTTTAAGTAAACCTGCTTAAAACAAGTCTGATTGACAACATAGGACTTAATTCATGCAACCAATCATGTAATAACCTGCTACCAGTCTTGTATTTCCTGCTTGTAAAATGTATTTAAATTGAACTATAAGTCGACTTGGGGCTGGTGATTTGGACTCAGACTCAGTCCCCAGCCTGCCAGCATTAAAATAAAGTTGTCTTGCAGACTCCTTGGTTCAAAGCATCTTCCATTAGGCTTGATACAGGTTTTTCTGCAACAGGGAAGATGTCACACACATATAACACGGAGACACCCTTTACTTTTACATGACTTTTCCAGCCTGTGAATGCTTTGACCCAACAAGTAACACTAGCTTAACACAAAATAGAGGACACAGCTGAATATCAAAAACAGAGGTGATGTAAATTACTCTAGGTTCACCTTTTTATCCATAATTATCCTTGGTTCAGTTCGGCCACATGCCATAGGATTATTGAAAATCTTATCATTTTTTTCTTTGATTTTTGGATTTTGTTTTGCCATTATAACTCAGCAACTTCACCAATTACTTATTCCTCACTTATACAGGTCTTAAACTGCCTCTTTAAAGTCTCTTATTCCTACTTATTTTTAGTGCATGGCTTTCAGATTATGAGGATCTTCGGGAAGGTACTATTTTATATAACAGACTGTGATGACCAGATAATAGCTTTCTCAAAGATGTTCATGCATTAAACCTGGAACTTGTGACTCTCATATGGCAAAAGAAAATCAAGGTTGCAGACATCTAATGTTGCTAATGAACTGCCCTTTATAAAGAGGGGTTATTCTGAATTATCTGAGTGAACCCAATCAAGTTATTGAGTGCCTTAAAAGTAGAAGAAAGAGAAGAGTTGGTAAGAAAAGGACTCCACCTGCTATTGTTGTCTTGAAAGATACAGATGGGGAACCTGTGCCAAGAAACACAGGTAGACTTCAGAGCTGGGGAAAGCAATAGAATAGATTCTTCCTTAGACCTGCAAGAAAATAATACCGTACTTTCAAAGGTTTATTTTAGCTTAGAGAGATGCAGGTCCATATTCAGACTTACAGAAATGTAACATAAATGTTTTATATTGTAGAAGTCATCGTGCTTGTAGTCATTCGTTACAGCAGCAATAGAAAACTAATACACAGGCACATCTTCAATCTACTGCTTTAATTGCTCCTGTAAATAAAATATGTAATATTGCACAATTGTGTCTGAAAAAGCTAAATTAGAATTGCTTCTGCTAATTTAGAAAATATTTAATAATCTCCTTCATGTTGACTTACAGTGACTCAGGTGTTACTAGTAACAATTAGATATGATTGTTACTAATTCAATACCAATACTACTTTAGAATAAGGAGGACCACTCTGAGATGATTGTATATGTACATTGTTAAACAGACAGGCGTGGACATTTGTAGAGAAGCCGGTGCTTCTTCATCAGAAGGAAATGAGTAGCAGGTATATGGTTTAGGGGCACTATCATTACCAGCCCATACCCCAACATCTGTACAGAGGGTTCCACATCATTTGCCACCTAAAACCTCCCTGTACAGCATTGTTCTTGTGTAAAACTATTCTGCACACCCTTCTCTCCTGACATACTGCTCTGTTATTTCCTTTCCTTCCACTCTTGATAAACTAATGGCATTTAATGATTTAATGGAAGATGATCATTTCCTTAGGTTAAATAACTTAATTTTAACTAGCTCCTTCAGGGGATATTCAACTAATCCTTGATTTTAACTGATATGAGTTCCTGGAGGTAGATAATATTGAGGAGGAGAAGAAAGGGATTTTTCATCCTTCAGATTGCGTATGTTCAATCTAAATGGTAAGGCTGGGCCCCATGTCCCTAACAAAGTTACTATACAGCACCAGCTAATTAGCTTGACAGTAAGGTCAGTCCTATTCAAGTTACAAAGAATGACAGTGAGGACCAAGAGTGCCCCATCCAGCCAGAAAACGACACATTATTGGCAGAAGGGAGAGTTGAGGTTGACCAGTCCAAATCACACGTGCTACAGGGCTTTGATTTCTAAAGTTGCTTTTTGCTCAAGTTTTATGATTCATAAATTTCTTTCCCTCTCCAAATGTCATTGAAATTAATATTTTCTGAGGACTTTGGAGTATTTTCAGTTTTGAAAGAAAATTAATGTCTTCTTCTCAAAAGCATATTAACTTGATTTGAGAGACTTTTTAAAAAATAAAAGACTCAGTATTAGTACAGATGAAACTTTGGGTGCATTATCGTCAAAAAGAATCTCCTCAAGGTAACATCATTCCTTGTATTTTAACAAGCAATACTGTAGTATATCTATTTTGCCTCAAATAGAAACTATTCATGACGTTTCTTCAGATTAGTATTTGTGATTCTTTCAAAGAAAATCATGAATAGTGAAAGAAGGCTATAATTTTGGCTGATTCTATGTGTCAAAACAAAATGTTCTTTTTGGATACCTACTAAGTAATGACTTGAAAATCTTGTCACAGGATTCCTTGGGGGATGATACGATGAGTTGTTTCACTGAATTCAGAAAAGGCCTCCAGGATGTTCAGGATATTATATTGCTTATTTAATATCCAAAGTAAAAAACCTTCATAATCTCCTTCGGTCCAGTCCCAAATAATTATTAATTTGGTGTTTAAGGCTAGAGAATTGTTAAAGCACACGTAAATATGGATACAAATTTTAGAAGTCGCTGGATTACATTTTAGGTTAGTAATGGATACAGGCAGCATTGTGCAGGGGTTACGAGTTCAGGCTCTGGCACTCAACGCCTAATGTTCAAATCATAGCTCTGTTACCTATCAGATGGCTGAGGTCCTGCCAGAATGCAAATGGTTACTACCTAAAATGACTGCTATGAAAATTAGCTAATATTCGAAAAGCATTTAAATAGTATTTATCATATAAGAATGCAGTGGTATAACAGGAAAGTAACACAGAACGCTAGAGAGAGCATTCCTTTTATTGTTTGTACCTTACTGATTTCCCAAATAGATCTTTTTTCCTGATTATTCGCTGAAAATGTTAAACTCAACGCTTTGAAGTATGAAAGTAAAATAATTGACCATATTCATCTTGTCACATTTTTTTGTGACACTGGTTTTTATAAATAAGTATTCTGTCACCCAAGAATGGAAAACTAGACAAATGCAATTTCATAGCAAAAAAAAGGTATGTTTTTAAAATTAGATGCCAGTATTAAATGAAGAAAATATTGTAACTTATTTTGAAAATATTAGCTAGAAAAATCTTGAAGGAAGAGAAACTATATTTCTATGGAACAGCTTTATCTAGCTTTGTACCAATAAAACCAAGTTAGGAGCTAATCAGATTCTTTTTTTCCCCTGCAAATCTCTTGTTTCTCATCAGTCTAATTGCCTTGCAATCATTGGTCTGATTTACATGGTTAATTTGGGAGTAAAGGTTGGCACACTACCCTGGAAGGAGGGGCAGAACAGATGCCACTATAGATTGATGAGAGGAGCTCAAAAGTTAACTGGATTCCCATTGTTTTATCTATGTATATACCCAGAATTATTATATAGAATCCTGGCTATTTGTTACTCATAAAAGCTGCTAACTCCTGATAATCTTAAAAAATAGGATGTCTTGTTCACCACTTTTAGCAAATAAACTTAAGGGTAGTCAATGCTTTTGATTGTTTTTTTGAGTTCTTTGATTTGTACTAGTTTATCAGGATTCCCACTTGGATTCAACAGATCTTATTTAAAACATGGGAATAGGCAATCTAACATGTTCACACAAATCCTGAAAGGAATTTGGCCTCTAGATGACCATAAAGTATCTCCTGATGGAAAGTAGAATATTTCACTGTTAAATTATATATTAAGGTTTAATACACATAAACAATGCACTAGACATATTGTTTACAGATTTTGTTTTAAAATATTCTTATATTTTTAATATAAATATTGACCGAAAATTGCTTTTGAATATCCCAAAAATATGTATGCCACAAAACCTGGATTCCTTTGAAAATAGAACTAAAATGTTTCTTGTTTTCTCAAAATTACATAGTAACAATGAAACAGCAAGAAGAAATATGGAATTAACATGTACACATATATGTTTTTACACAGAGTACATGTATGCTATAAAACACACATATTTGATTATATAAAATATGGTGTATCCTTTTACTCAGCCCCATAATGAACTCTAAATGTTATACTTAGGTGTAATAGTTTGAACTTTACTTATTTAGCTAGTGTACTTTTTGGTTTTTTGGGACAGGGTCTTGCTATGTAGCCCAGGCTGACCTTGAACTCCTAATGATCCCTCCTGCCTTAGTCTCCCCAGTGCTGAGAATACAGGTATGCACTACTACACATGGCTCAGTTTGAACTTTATTGGAAACAAAATTCAATGTTTTGATATTGAAACTTTTTTTAAAAAAGGAGTTTGATTGGTACATTCAAAATATGTCTACTCTAAAGGAATGGTCGATTTGTACACAAGAAATGAAAGAAACAAGAAACGTGAAACTATAAGTAATATTTGAATATGTCCTAAAGATGAATTTTCACTATTTTACACAAAACATTTTTTCATGGTCTGACAATGCATGATATTATGGAAATATCTACTGAAATCTGTATTCTGGCAAAGGGTTTTATACCAAGTTTTGGCTTTGGGAGAAATTTTTTATAACTGAACTACAAACTTGAGTGAGTAGAAATTTAACCTCAAACTCCAAGAAACTTCTTAGCACAGTATCATAAATAGAAATCTATAAGAATTTGATGGCTGCATATGAATTAGAGTGTGCTATGTAATTAACTCAAACAGCCCTTCTGCTTTCTTAGAATAGGGCAACTGCTCAGAAAATCTGAGCACAGCTAAATACTCATGAATTCAGATGTATAAAATATTCCATTTCCTGCCTTGTGATCCAACTAATTTAGTATGTGTATTCTGAGCTGTAATTTCTTCTTTTGAAAAATAAGCCGTTTTTCTGAAATTATTTAACATCTTTCAACACAGTTTAAAATAAGCTAAAATTTGAAAGAGAGATGAAAAGAATTTATCTCAGCTGGGCACCAATATTCAGGAAACAAGGTCTTCAGGGAAAAATTCAATTGACATTTTCATATTGCTGTGAGATGAAGGAAAACGATTTAGGTTGGGACAATATAGTTTGGAAAGAAAGACCACAAAAAATATGCTGGGCTTAGAAATAACTGTGTTGTTTATATATAAGCTCTCTCTGACCAGGTTGCAAGAATTTGGAAGACAAAATCATCACACATATAGCCTTATTTATATAATTAATAACTGCTGATGATAATGACCTTGGTGTTGAAACTCCACTCACTGTCAACTTTTTCACTCATTGTTAGATGAATTCTATTTGTATTTTTTAGTCATAACATTTTGTAACCAGTTTTATCAGCCTTCAAAAGGAAATTTTTGTCTTACTCTCCTGAAATGCCTGTAAAGGCCCCTATTTAATTTTGCATATAGTCCTTTTAATTTGTACTTAATTTCAATTAGAAAAAATTGATGCTTTTAACTTTTGCATTTATAGGCCCCAAATTTATGACCTCCTTTGCTTTTATTCCATGTATTTTTCATACATTGTTTATCGAGAAACCAGAAGTAGCAATAGTAACGAAGAAAATGGACTTAGTATTCTACATGCAGATTTTCTAAATTAATGGAAAATGAAAAATGCTATTTCATTGTGAATTGAAATTTCTTTCCTAGAAATTTTTTTTACACAACCCATTTTATACATAAATCACTTTGAGAGCTCAAAAAGGGATTCTGATAACATTTTTGGAACTTGGAAATAAATATATCTTCTTGAATATTAAATCTTCAAATAGAGGTAGGAGCAGCTTTTTCTGTTTGTATATAAAACATGTTTTACAGTAACTATCAAAATGACTCATATGGATCATTGTTATGGAAAGTTCTGCAAAGAAAGCAACAAAAAGTCTTCAGTAACGATTGCTGGTTGATCTGTATGGAACAATTTTCCACCCTATTCAAATGATGTGTGCTGAGAACCACTGTCCATCAGTAAACCATAACAGTCTGCTGGCATGATAATCGATTATGCGGATTAAACAAGCTTTGCTATTTTTCAGTTATTGATATTGACGCTGAAAGAAAAGGCAGCTGAAAGAAGATGCTTGCTTAGAGAACGATTAATCAGCGAGGCCATCCATCCTCATCCAGAACATGAACAAGATGCTTGCTAAAATCCTAGTGATCTTTAAAAATCTAATTCTAGTCATGGAGCAAATCCTATATACTCTCCATCTGGGTCTCCAAAGGAATATATTTTTATTCTATAAAATGGTACATTG
>RJWT010054600.1:0-10265 GCA_004365215.1 Cuniculus paca
TTCAATTTGAATGATAATAAAAGTATAATATATCAAAATGTGCGAAATGCATCAAAAGCACTTTTTAGAGAGCAAATATTGCCTTCCAGAAAGACTTCATTTCAAAAAACCAAATCAAAGCCCAGTCATCTAAATTTCCAATTTAGGAAGAAAATATAAATGCAAAATAAGGTAAAGAAGAAAGTAATAAGGATGAGTGCAAATCAATGAAATGTAAATTTTAAGAAATAAACAAAAGTAACAGAAAATTAAAACAGAACTAAGCACTTTGAAATGATTATTAAAATTGACGTGAATCATCTGACTTGGGTGATCAAGAAAATCATTCAAAATATAATTATCAAAAGAGGAAAAACACTTTAGAACCTAGATGTATTAAAAGGACAAATATGGACATATTATGAATAACTTTATGTGAATAAATTTAATGGAATGGATTCGGCAGTAAAAAATCATCAAAATTGACCAAGAAATGGGAATGCTGAATAGCCCGATGGCTGTTAATGAAGTGAATTCATAAAAAAGCTTAAAATGAAAATGCCAGAATCAGATACTGTCACTGACAAATTCCTTAAAACATATTTAAAAATTAAATGAAAACTATATTCATGAACTTTTTTATTTAAAAAGAGATAAAGGGACTACTTGCATTTCTGAATTCATTTGCTAAGGTCAGCCTACCCTTGACATTAAAGTCATGGTCCAAGCAGCTGTATTACTTAAAAAAATTAAAACCAGAATTTTAAAAATTCCTTATAAAATTTAGCAAACTTAATCCAATACTATGTAACTATATAAAAATATTATCACACCATGACAAAGGGAGATTTGTACTAGCTTTGTGATACATATGAAAAAATATAAAAATACATATGTATTAGCTATATTAGACACATTAATTATATGTGAAAAATTAACAAAATCCACTGTCTTTTAATGGTAACACTCCTCTGGAGACTAGAAGCAGAAAACCTAAAATTTCAGAAATTTTTATAGTACATCTTTAAAACCCACTACCAGCAAAACAATGATGAAAGTAAAATGCCTTCTACTTAAGATCAAGAACAAGGCAAGTATTTCTTGTCTCAACCACTCTATGCATATTCGACCTCCTAATATATACATGAACTAATTTTTAAAAACTGAAAATTTGGGGAAAAAGTACATATTTACAGAAATGACATAGTATATGCATATGATAGCGTATATAGGAAACTCTATGGAATCTACAAAACACTACCAGGACTAAGAAATAACTTCTTTAATAAGTAGGTTTCTGAGCCATTATACAGTATCGTTTTTATTTCCACACCCTAGCAGCATTTAGAAAGTGAATTTCAATGCCATTTACAAAAACGTAAAAATCAAAATGCTTAAAGATAAATTTAACGAAAGATGTACAAGAGCTCTAAATTTAAGTTTTCAAAACTGCTGAGAAAAGTTCATGAAGACTGCTATGGAAAGGACAGTGTGCTCTTCAAATTCATACATTTAACCCCAAACCCATAAAGCTACTGTATTGCGTCTATGAAGAAGAGGTTAAGGATGGTCACCGAGATCATAAGAACAGGGCCTGATGCAGTAGGGTTTACATTCTTAGGAAGAGAGACTCCAGCAAAACAAGGCCCTCTGCAGGAAAGTAGGGAAAGGACAGGGTACAGAGGTACCAACTACAAAGCAGAAACAGGTGTCCCACTAAAATCAACCCTGCAGGCACTTTGATTTTGGGATTTCCAGACTCCAGAACTGTAAGAAAAAATATTTTCATAGCTAAGTTACAGTACTGTGTTAAGGCAGCAAACGCAGATGAACACAAAGACCAAAACAAATGCAACATAGGCCACACTCAATGATTGGAAAACAGTGTTGTTAAGATGCTAATTGAGGGACTAGCAGAAGAGAAAAGTTTGGGTATTGCTTCCTTCTGTGTTACTGGTAACTCTGAAAGTAACTTCATCCCACCAAGGTTTCCCTTTGAACGGTTTCCTAGTTACATGGTTCTCCTATGTCCGGACAGCATCATTTTTCCCTCTAGACCTAGGTGTGCTTCTGGCTTCTCAGCTTCAAACCAGTCCAACTCATGATTGGATTAAAGTGATTTGCCTCTAGCCTTACTGCCTGTAAGAAGCAAAAGTATATCATCTCTGATGCATGACACCATGAGAGCCTCATACTATCATCAATTTGTCATGAAAAATATAACATCCATATATAGAGTACTGTGCACTGTAGCTAAAAATGGTTCAAAAAGAGAGACACAGACAGAGAGACTGAAAGACAGAAAGCAAGAGGGCAAGACACAGAGAGAGATGTGGGGGAGAAACACCCACCAGAGGCACAGAAGGCATTTGCGTAGACTTGTCAAGCACATACAACTTACGTTGACAAAATAGCAAGTTGTTACACAGAGAACCTGAAAGTATGTAAAAACCAAATGAAACTCTAAAACTAAAAATTAAATTAACTAAAATTATTAAGAACTCAACAGACTGGTATACTTTCAAATTAGATAAAATAGAAGATAAAATTAGTGACTTAAATTAGGCTGAAGTATAGAGGCAAAAGAAAGAAGAGGAAAAATGATGAGATACAAAACAGAGACGACTTTAGGAAACATTTGGGACATGGTTCGACATATGTGTAAGTAGACTACAAGAAGGGGACAATATAGAACATGGAGAGAAAGCAGTGTTATAGTCATGGCTTTCCAAAATCAATGGTTAAGCATTGGATACTTGGTAACTTCCTAAATTCCTATGTTGAAGCCTGAATCCCCAATTCAACGACATTTGAATTTGGGGCTTTTGAGAGGCAGCTGGGTTTGCATGAGGTCATGCCATGAGACTCCTTTGATAGGATTAGTCTCTTCATAAGCAGAGGAGAGCTGAGTTCTTTCTTGCTCTGTCTCTTCCCCTCCACCTCTTCCCCCTTTCTCCCTCTCTCCCCGAGACACTGGGGAATAGAACCCCTTCAAACACCAAATCTGCTCTCACCTTGATGTTGAACTTCTAGTCTCCCAAATTGTAAGAAATGAATGTTTGCTGCTTTTAAGCTACTCTGTGTATATTTTGTTAAAGCAGCCTGAACTAGGACATCAACTTAAAAAAAATATATATGTGTGTGTGTGTGTGTGTGTGTGTGTGTGTGTGTCCCAGATTTAAGAATTGCTGAAAACTCTTGCGAACAGTGAATACAAAGAAAACAACACCTAGGTACCTTATAATAAAATTATAAAACCAAGAGCAAAACTTTAAAAATTGCCAGAGGAAAAAAGATACATTTTTAAAGGAATAATGATAAAATTGACCTCTCAACAAAAACCAGATAAAAAGACTAATTAGTTTTGGTGATTTAGGAAAATAATGCCAACTGGAATTCTATTACAGTAAAAAAATTCTTTAAAAGAAAGAAAGGCATTTTGAGAAAATTAAAATGAATATATAATGAATGGAATCACAGGAAAGGAGAATTTTTAGCAGAAGGAAAACGAAACCAAATAAACAAAGAATAAGAAAATAACAGTTGACAAATCTAAATAAATATTGATAGTAAGCAAGAAAAATTTTAAATATTTATTATAGAAAGTCACAGTTACAGCATTAAAGGCTGTAGATTAAGTTGTACTACTGTGGTATATTTTCCAGGTTCTTATATTTTCCAGAAGTAGTAAAAATATTCATGCGCATTAAGATTAATAATAGAAGACTTTATGAATAACAAATAAAATAAATAGAAAAGGGTATCACTTACAAATTAGTGGAGGAATAGAATGTTAAGTATCATTGTTGAAAAGAAGGTAATAAATGGGGAAACAAAAAATAAATGTAGTAAATTTGAAAACAAATACAGTGCCACTTTCATACTATATAAAAAATTAAGGCTGATTTTTAAAAAGCACATTTTATTTTTAAAACTTAATTTAAATGGATGCATAAAAACAAAATTATACATATTAATGGGGAATCATGTGATGCTCTGATACATGTATACATCATGTGATGATGAAGTAAGATTAAACATCTCTAGTTCATCAAATATTTGTCATTTTTTATGGTGAAAACATTTAAAATCCCTTTCCTCAGCTTTTTGTGTTACATGGTAGGATACAGCTACCCTCCTGTGTAACAGAGCACCCAAAGTTCTTACTCTTATGTAACTGCAACTCAGTACTCATTGGACAGACTTTCCTCCTTTTCCCCATAGTCTCCCCACCTCTGGTAAAATTCTATGAGATCAACTGCTAGATTTCACACGAATGACATCATGTGGTACTTGTCTTTCCATCTTTGGCTTACTTCGCTTAATGCAATGCTCTCTCCAGTTTCACTTACCTTGTTGCAAAGTACAGGATCTTACTATGTTTTATGACTGAATAGTATTCCATCATGTATATGTACTTCATTTTCTTTAACCATTTATTTCCTCTGTTCATGGACATGTAAGTTGTTTCCAGTTCTTGGCTCCTATGAATAGCATTGCAATAAATATAGGAGTGCAGTTGTCTCTCTAACATGCTGATTTCACTTCACTTGGACATATAAAAAGTAGTAAGATTGCTACATCACGTGATAGTTCTATTTTTAATTTTTAAAGGGAGCTCTATGCTGTCCTTTGTAATGTACAGTACTATCCTGTATTCCCGTCAACAGTCTGCAAGGGTTTTCTTTTCTCCACAGCTATGCCAATTTTTTTTAATCTCTTGCAGTTATGATAATAGTTATTCTTACCAGAGTGAGGTAATATTGCATTGTGGTTTTGCTTTGCATTTACCTGATGATTAATGATGGCGTGAACATTTTTACATGTGCTCTTTGGCCATTTACATGTCTTCCTGGGAAAAATGTTTAAGCCTGCTGCTTATTTTTAGTCTAGTTATTTGGGAATTTTACTATTGAGTTTTCTTAGTTCCCTATGTGTATTAACTCATTGTCAGATGTATACTTTGCAAATATTTTCTCCTATTTGGGAGTTGTCTCTTCATTCTGTTGATTCAATCTTTTGCTGTGCAGAAGCTTTGTAGTTTTATTAGTTCTATTTCTTTTTTTTATTTTTGCTTTCTTTGCCTATGCTTTTGGTGTTGTGCCCCAAAAATCATTGTTTGGACCAATGTCAATATTTTTCCATTTTCTTGCAAGTTTTTTCCAGTTTCAAGTCTTATATCTAAGTCTTTAAACCATTTTGAGTTCATTTTTGTCTATGATGTAAGATAAGGATTCCATTTTTTTTATACATGTGGCTAAACCCAGTTTTCCCAACACAATATATCAGAGAGAATATCTTTTCCTCGTTACATGTTCTTGGCTCTTTTATCAATGACCAATTGGTATATACTTATGGCCTTTAGGGCTATTCTATTCTGTTGGTCTGTGTCCTTGTTTTGGAGCCAGCACCACATTACCTTATAATATAATTCATCTTCATAATACATTTTGAAGCCAGAAACACACTCCCACTTTTATTTGTTCTCCTGATTCCTTGGGTTGTGTGTAGCCTTTTAAGGTTCTACACCTTCTTACCATCCTGCAAAGCCAGGCTGGGTGCTGAGAGCCTCCAATTGGTTTCCTACCAGTGGTGCCCTGAAATTCTCAACTTAGTGTGCTTTCTACGACTCCCACAGAGTTGAGTCAACTATCCATGCAGGATGTATGTACTTTCTCCAGGAACACACCTGAGAATCCATTTAGGGTGTTGACAGGCCTTGGCTAGAAGGGTCAGCAGGTAAGATGTCCCAAGTGTCTTGTGTTCAGGTTCCCTAATGGAGTCTGGAGAGTGATTAGTGGGTCCTACAACCTCTTTTTCTTGCTCCCAGCCATCAGCTGAGCTGAGGACCTCAGTAATTCATAGACGCAACAAATGCGTGGGCCTCTTGAGCAACATCCCACATACCTGGGGGAGCCAGGAGCACATGTCCTCTGCTCTCACTTCCACCATGAGAGAAATTACAGGCCAAGGAATTTTTTGGCACAGAGCTGTGCTGCCCTGGGGGAAACGTGTGAGCAAAGAAGAAGAAACTCTTCTTCTTACCCTCTTCATTCTTGGGTTTCTTGACCCAACAGAGCACTGCAGTTCCTCTGGTCAATTCCAAGACTTCCATCAAGGTGCTGTCATCTGTGAGTAGCTGTCAAGATGGACACTTCTGAAGGGGTAGGATATAAAAAGTTCTTATTCTCCCATCTTGGTGATGTCAGTAAATTCACTACTTTCTTTCTCCTTTGTTAACTTCTTCAGCAGGTTGTAGATGCATTTTTGCCTTTATATTAGTCTCTAGCTTTTCTGCTTTTTCTGTTGTTGTTGTTACTTATCTCTTAATCATAAACTGCTTGAAATGTGGCTCTTTCCATACCATACAGCTAACATCATATGCCCTGAGCATAACTGATGCTCAGTAAATTTCTTTTGAATTGTTTGCTTCATTTGCGTTTTGCAATCAATCCACTGGTTTTACATTCAACTACTGCTCAGTTGTCAGCACAGCCACATACTGTTTTTAGCAGAGAAAAATCTCAAGAAAAATGCAAAAGGAAAATATTTTGCTTTTTGTAAAACATGTAACTATTCATGTGTATTTACCCTCCTAACATGCAAATGCATAGCTCTTTCATGTAGAGATGTCCTACTTATCCACAGAAACAGGTATGCAGATATATAGATACAGATAGATCCTTTCCGGGAATTAAGTATTCTTCCAGACAAAGATAATTCATCTCACACAACAGCAAAGATACTATAAAGTGGTAATATCAGTTGCATATTCAAACATAATTAATTCTGTGCCATCACTAAGTAAAAATGCATATTCTCAACCATGTCTCCTCCTGCATTTTTTTGTACTAAGAGGGCATGCAAACAAATTATTTATTTTCATGTCTTGTACATTTCAAACATTGAACATTTTAAAACACAAAAAGTTTCAATAGCGTTAAGATCGCTTATACAAATAAGCACATACATGCAACTCTTATCCTTATCATATTTCAAAAGTAACATATTTAAGGAGATATAATACACACCATTAGGTTGTATGTTTCTTCTTCAATGACCAAATTAAACAACTGGCCATCACATTAGGTCTGCTTTCTCTGTCCTTCTTCAAAGTCCCAAAGTTTCCTTTAATATTCCCCTTCAGTATAATATGAACATAAGCCCAATTTTGTTTGAGCAGGTATGTTAGAGGTGGCTTTATCTATTAGCTACATAATGTAATAGTACTTTGCTGCATAATGTATTATAATAAATTTATACATTATTTACTCAGAACGTTTAGAGATAATCAAGATTATAATTGGCAATGGACAAATTTCACTTATTATTGTATTTTGTTATGAGAATAACATGCTATAGCGGTTCAATCAAATTTAGTGACTCATTGAAGTCTTAAGATGCATTTCTCTCTAAAATCAAAAGTTTGCTTTTTACACTGAGGAGAAATACTCTTACTAGTTGCTTTACAAATTACCATATCCCTGATTCAGGTCTAACTTAAAGATGAAAAAGGTTAATGAGCCCAACTCCCTTGTTTTGAAGGCAAGTAAATTTATTGAGAGGGCTCATGAATTGTCCAAAGTCTCACAATGCGCACATGGTACACATATACCACACAAGAACATTAGGGAACGGTGTAGTATAAATTCAAAGTTGGCAATACAGGTAAGAATGGAATCGTATAATGCTGGTAAAAATGCCAGAAAAGCATGCAGACAACTGCTAGAAAAGAACATAGCAAAGATGCTTAAGTCACACTCTGTCACTTAGCAGTTGCTGTGATCCTGGACAAGTTACTCAACTTCTCTATGATTCAGTTCCCTTATATATAAATAGCATATTTATGGCCTCTCCCCACAGGTTTTGAGAGGGTGAAATGCATTAATATTAATGAAATACTTGGTATAATGTCTTTTACCTAGTAAGTGCTATAAAGCTTTGGGTTAAGAAAATGAAAGATGGTATAAAAATGAGCATTTTCCATCCAACTTACATGATCCTTCCTAAGTGAAACGGTTGTTTATATGAAAAGGTACATTATGGGACGGGGGAGAAGAGCAAGATATGGAGGAAAGTAAGTGGGAAAATGAAGAAGAGATATTACTCTCTAGAGTATAGCGGAAGAGGGAATTAAAAACAATAGCCCATGTAGCAGTGGTGAAAATCATCATTTGATACAAAAACTCACTGATACTCTGAGATGCTCAAATAATCACAGGTGAAAGTTTTCCTTGCCTGTGGAGATTGCTTTCACTACACTAATCTGAGCAAGTTGTAACGAAAAGGCTGAAAGAAAATCAGAAAACATCTCAAAGCACCTTCTTCATAAATTTTAAACTCTGATACCACATCTTGGGACTTCTATCCTGATTCAGCTGGTTACTTTATCCCTTAAAACAGAATACACACCTTCCAACTCCAAGTCCTTAAGTGCTTCTGGAAATCTCAGGCAAAAGTGATTTCAAACTACATCTGTCACCATGGTACAACTAAACCGAATACAGCAATAATTCTCACCATAATTATTAAGTTTGTAAACATTTAAAAGCAGAAATACCTTCTAATAGTAACATTATAATTTGATCCCTCTTACCCTTAGCCTAGAACAGATGCCCCCAACTTGAGGAAGGTAACATGAATGGAATCCTGAGAAGCATGGTGAAAATGAAAAAGTCAGACTTAGGGAAATGAGACAGGAAAAGTGACAAGCAAAAAAAATTACTTCTTCTGGAGCCATTTTCTGCTCAAACTGCATACTGATTTACCAAGGCAGCACTTACCATCTCCTGAAACATCTACAGCACAAAGGAAGGTATGCGATTCTCTACTGAGTCAACTCAGCACCTCCTGTCCCCTCTCTGGGTCATCAGCCATGACCACAGGAGCTGGCTGTACTGCACACATTCCTGCATTTCACTGTCACACCTGTTGACTCCAACTCTACCTGCATCAAGGCCTCTTATTCTGGCCATTCTTTTCAAATACGTGACCACATGGTTGAGATTTTGTAAACCAACTGTGAAGTTTTGGAATCCCTTTATGATGCCAGCTCCCATAAAGTAAATAAAACTGACTGTCTCTTCCCCCAAACCATACACTTAAACAATTTCCTATTTGGTTCTGCCTTAATTCAAATAGAATGAAGACCAACTCTACACCCAAGTTTTCTAAAATGCTTTTTTTTGCTCTAAGAATTTGCTGCTAGCCATATATCTAAAAAGAAATTATGTATCTTTCTGTTCAGTTGTGAATAACGACATAGTCAAGGGAATTTTATGACTAGCCTGTATGTTAGTAATAAGTGGAAGCTTGACATGGTGGCACACTCCTGTAATCTCTGCACTTGAGAGGCTGAGGCAGGAGAATCATTATGAGTTTGAGGTCAGCCTGGGCTACATAGTGAGTTCAGCGCCGGCCTAAACTACACAGAAAGACCTTCTCAAAAAACAAACAAAACAAAACAAAACAAAACAAAACAAAACATAGTAAGTGGAATTTTCTTTCAATTAAACAAAAAGGAAATCATAGATACACCAAACCACCACTAATCATGTATACTCAACATAGTTTTATCCAATAGATAGCAACATATCCTAACTAGCACAACTGTGATCATCAAAGAACTTGCAGACATAGCTTGTTTAATAGAGCGTACCATGGAGAAAGTTGTTTGCATAAATTCTCTTATTTCTAACGCAGTATTGGCCTAGTTTTCACTATGCATTTCATATACTAGGTTAAATGTTGCTCCCCTCCCTAATTCCACATGTATTATTCCTGGGAGAAATGTTTACTAAAACTGCTATCTATTTTTCAGGTTTTAAAAAGTTTTTGTAAAGTGTTCTGTTGTTTATTTCACACCTGCTAACATAATCCTTCCTCTATGTTGCTCTATTTAGTTACCTTGGAAATGATATCATAACAAAGCAGAAACACCTGTCATTGCAAGATGATTCCTGCTTAATTTTAAGCTGGAGTTAACCTCATTTCTATATACAAAATGGAAAATGTTACTTGACAGATTTCACACTGAGAAGTCAGAAACCACTCATAAAAAGTCATTTTTATTCAGATAGTATATGGTATGGAAGTGAGTTCTGACAGATTTTAGAAACAATAAATAAATAATTGTTTATTTTCTCCAGGAAAAGGAAAGCAATCATAGGATAGACCTGAAATTTGCTTCCCAACTTGTTAAAATACATACTGCTTATTTTTAATGTTCTTTACCTTCTGTCAGAAAACCATTTTCTTAAAATGGTAGCAAAATACCTCATATTTTG